>ML807287.1:202131-215111 GCA_009831015.1 Picea engelmannii
GAAACCCTCAAGCCCATAAGTCGTACGTCATGCAGATTCGTATCAGTTTCATGACAATCAAGCTGTGATTTTGGACACGCAGGCATAGTTGATTAATTCAAATTGCATGGAAAAGGACAGTAGAAGTGAAGTAAATATTAATTAAATCATTGGAATACGTGAAGTTTCCAATAACACTTGAAACTTATGAACCAATAAAATTGTGACAAATATATATATTTTTTAATTTAAAATATATTAATACAAGCTTCCTAAGTTAAACATTATAATTTCCAAAAAAATGTAAAGTCAAGCCTAAACTAATAGACAGTCAACGATGAACTCATCGCTATTAGTCCCTGGCCTTGGCAGGGACTAATAACACAATTCCACCTTTTTCCTTGAAATAACATTATTTTTATTATGTATAAATTTCTAGCATTGCCAAATCATTAATATTATAATGATTCTATGTTGTTTAATCTTATTTTTGAGAAAATTAAATTGCCTATCATATGCTGAAATAGTTACATAAAATAACCTTACTAGTGGAATCTATGCTAAGGTGTGAGTCCCCTATAACTATTTTATAAAAGGCGTTGGCTAAACGTTCTACTTTTTGGGTTTTTTTGTCGGAATTCGACGATGTAAATCTAGAGAAAATCACTATTTTCTGTTGTTTAAATTGCATTTCTGAATGCATAAATGGATTTAGCGAAACTTAACCATTCAAATCTGCAGATCCAACCAATCTTCACCAGATTTCGAGCAAATCAAACAAAAAAAATCACCGAAAAACAACCAAAAGGTAGAGCATTTAGACTACTCTTTTTATAAAATTGTTTAAGTCCCCTACAATCCTTTTTTACGTTTACTATGTAAATGCATAAGCTTATATGCTTTTAATATTTTCAAAGTTCCATGTTTTTACCAAGTCTTATGCCAGGAAACACATCTTTTACCTCACTTAAAAAGCAAGGGAAAGAAATCGGTAGCATCGATTTTTGTTCTACTAATTTGTGAAAAGATGTTGGTAACCTCGATTTTTGAGATTACAATTATAAATTATTGCAATCTCAATGTTGTTTCACACAAATAGTCACAACCATTGACACACTAATATAAATATAATATAAAAAGGCATATGCAGGGGTTCATTATAGTGTTGGTGGTATCAGTTCATATAATTAAATAAAGTAACAATCCATCATAATGGGCTCCAATTTCACGCACTTGGCGCTCATGGCAAAACATATGCCATGGAAATCTCTGTTTTATTTATTTATTTCAAATATAAATTCTTTAACGAAAATTTTCACAAAACTGCAGCTGAAACATGCCATTATCCATAAAAGCTTTAAAAATCATGAGACATCCAAGCTTATTGTGGAGAATTCATAGAAGGATATGAGATTTGAACTGGTTAACAAAACTAAGCTTTAAGACCAAAATTCTGCCACCGGGAATTTTTAAATAAAGTCTTAAAAATTATATGGGCACCTGGAGCATCGACTACGTCAACATCATTGATTAGATCTATGGTTGCAGGATGAGTCATTGCATTGAGTGCAGTGATCTGCAGGAGGGCATAGACCAGCCTCAAAACTGACCACTTGTGATTTTATTTTTTTAAACTCTTTATTAACTCTGACAAATATCAAAAAGAAAATGGTTTACACCAGGGGTATTTAAATCACATCATAATGTTTGAACCAATCACAATTTTAATACATAAAATTGGAAAATTACAAAAATAATTTGTTTTTCAAACAAAATTTGAATTAATACAAACTTTAAGTGAAAAGGAAAAGTAATGAGAAGTTTATGAAAAAAACATAGCAAAATGCACCAAGTAATATAACAAAACGAACCAACTAATACCCAATTGACAGCGAGGCAAAACAAACAAACTGATACCCAGTTGAGGCGGAAGCCATAGTCCCTGGCCGGAGGTAGGGACTAATAAGTGTTGTTGTGGTGGGATATTTCATTGTGTATGATTATGATTATATTTGTTTCTCATTTAAGAAAGTTTTAAATTCTTTGAAATGGAATATATATATCATTTGAAGCTTGAGGACTCATAGATGACCATGTGTTTGAGGAATTGCAAGTTCTTATTATGAACCAAAAATTTTGTAAAGATGCATGGGAAATTCTTGAAACAATCTTCTCCAAACCTTATAACTGATTTTTTTTCTTCACTATAGAAAAAACTATTGCCCAAATGTAGAGTGTTAGTTTAACTTTGATCATACAATTTGTCATTACAAGAATCTAATACAATTTGTCTTTGTCACCCCACTCGTGCCTCGAGCTGATAGTTAAGACGTCAGTGGTCGAGTCAATATCCCTCTCCCCTTTAACATAGATTCGGTTGATGGCCTCGAGGAGGTTCCTTGGGGTTTACTGAAGTCTTCAGAAGAATCCATGCCCTATAATAATCAAAGTCCTTCATGCTTCTTTGGGTATCTTCTATGTTCCCGTCAAATTTCGGAAGAGGACGATGCAATCAGTGGAGGTATCTCTTTAGATAAGGTGGTTGGAGTCTAGGCGGGATGTAAATCACATATATCTCTGGCTCAACAAAAAGTTAGGAAGGATATCAGAAATGGAAAACAAACAACTATTCTTTAGGCCCGTAGTGTAGGGAATGTCTGTGCGAAGGGGAAACCATGATTTTCATGTTGTTCAATGCTCGTGGGGTAGGGGGTGCCCCCAAGTTTCTATCCCTCAAACAATTGGTGAAAACATGTGGCCCAAATCTGATCATGATCCAACAAACTATGTGTGACAACTCGAGGGCCGTGGACTCTCTCCTTGGCCGGAGGACTGGTCCTTCTACACTCTTGACTCGGTTTGACATTCAAGGGGTCAAGTTATGGCCTGGAGTCCTAAAAACATTCATCTCGTCATCTCTTTTAAACTCTGGATTTCTGGTGGATTTGGAAGTTTGAGATTTGGGCTCTTCTTTTCTGTTTTTAAATCTCTACAACCCCTATATAGATAAAAAAATAAAAATAAAATAAAAACCTTTTGGGTGGGATTTATTCTTCTGGAATTCTTTCAAGCGATAACATCATCTTAGGAGGTGACTTCAACTTCACCCTATCTCTCAAGGAGGTTTGGAGGTTGCATACCTATAAAGATGCATTAGAAGGCTTCTTCACGCACCCCTTGGAAGACTTTCACCTTATCGATCTTGGGTCGACCAAGATTTTGTCGATGCATAGGAATGGTAGGAAAGGGGGGAATGGAGTCTCTAAAAGGTTGGACATATTCTTGATCTTAGAAGTTCTATTGGAAGTTCCTTGGTCTATAAAACCTTGAATTGGTTCTGGAGGAATTTTCTACCACTTTCCCATTTTTTTGAAACTGGAATCTAAGGAATGTAAGTCGCAATCACCTTTTAAGTTCAACCACATTTGGTGAGAGAAATACTATAGGAAGTTAATCCTTTCTTATTGGACACCTATTCATGAGAAAGCATGATCATCTTACATCCAACAATTCCACGATAATTTGTTGAAATTGTTCATGAGATTTCTAGATTAAACTATGTCTAGGGTTTTGAAATGTCCAACATTTCCAGTGGACACTCCACCCATCATTAGGGACAAATGAAGCTAAAGAATCCAGAAAGCTTCATTTGTCCCTAATGATGGGCGGAGTGTCCACTCGAAACGTTGGACGTTTCAAAACCATAGATGCAATTTAATCCATAAATCTCATGAGCAATATGACTAATTGTGAAAACCTTCAACCAACACTCCCAAGCAGTGCTTAAGGAAGCGAAAGCGAAGATCGACTTCCTATTAATTTCTATTAGATTCAACATATTTTTTGAGGAGGCTTCTTCCTTAAAGAATCGCATGGCCCTTAGACATGATCTCCTGGAGAAGGAAGAAGCCACTTAGAATTAAAAGGTCGGTAGATATGGCTTGCCGAGGGGGAATACAATACCAAATTCTTCCACAAATATTCCAATTTCCATAAAAACTTTAATATGATTGGGGATGTTATGGCTAGGTCCTTTGAGGAAAAGGCAAAGGCAACCAGAATCCACTTCAATGCCTTCTTCAAAGAGTCATTAGGTTGTCCTATAGGGGAAATGTTAGAAGTTCTCAAACTTTTCCCAAAGGTTTTCATTGATGACATGAACACTTCCTTGGAAGTGGAGGTCTCAGAAGCTGGGCTTGAAGCTACCCTTTTCTCCATGAAGGGGGGTAAAATCCCTAGTTTAGACGATTTTTTTGCCAAATATTATATTGGATTTTACGAGCTCTTGATAGAGAATATTATGAAAGTGGTGTCGGAATCTAACCAGAGTGGAAAATTTTGGGGGGCAACGAAATCTACGTTCTTAGATCTTATACCCAAGAAATCAGATGCAATCTCCTTTGAGGACTTTCGTCCTATCTCGTGTTGTAACATATTGTACAAGGTGGTCTCTAAAATCTTGGCAAATAGGCTTAAGCCTATCCTTAGAAAAATTATATCCTAGGAGAAGTGTGGATTCCTGTTCGAGCGACAAATTCATGATGCGGTATCCCTTGCACAAGAGGCCATGTACTCTATCCACACCTCTAATATCCCTTTGGTCTTGCTCAAAGTGGACTTATCCAAGACATACAACAAAGTGAGTTGGACCGTCCTTCGTCTATATTTAGTCCAATTGGGATTGAACCTAGGTTATGTCAATTGGATCATAGGGTTTGTCAAATCTACTTCTTTTGTTATCCTGATCAATGGCTCCCCATCCAAATTTCTTGGAGCCTTGAGAGGGTTTAGGCAAGGCTGCCCCCTCTTCCCTTTCCTCTTCCTCCTGGTTGTGGAAGGCCTTAATAAACTTATGTGCCATACAAAGATCTAGGGAGAACCGAAAGGTCTCAAGATATCTCTTTCCAAAGTTCTATCACATCTTCTTTTCATTGATGACATTCTCTTGTTTGGTGTAGGTTTGTTGTAAGAATTTCACAATATTAGGTTCATCTTGGACCTCTTCTGCCGAGCCACTGAAATGGAGATCAATGGGATGAAATTATTGTTGGAAATATTGTTGTGATTGATTTCAAAGATAGGGGGAGACTACATATTGATGTCAAATAAAGGGGGAGACTACATATGTCCAAGATAAAGATTACAAGATGGAGATTGTTAGAAATATTGTTTTTGGATTTTTGATGCTCAGTTTATATATCCTATCTTTGAAGGCATTTTTACTTTGAATACCTAGCTCGAATGGGTCCATAGGATATATGGTTGAAAAGATTATTCTGATACCTTTCCAATAGTATATGAAACCCCCTCTAACTCCATAGGAATGAGGAGATATGAAAGATTTTGTTAGGTTAGCCCACCCAGAAAGTACAAGTCAACCCAACCAGTTTTACAAGTCAACCCCATAAGTGAACGCATAAACACTATAAATACATGATATATGTGTGCATTTGAAGAGCATCCAAGCAAGAAGAGAAAGCATAAGCACGCATAAAAGATACGAGGTGCACAAGAGGATCCTGGGAGTATTCTTGGGGTCTAAAGGTGCACGAGAAGAGTTTACTTGGAGTTTTAAGGGTGTGTTATGAAGGACTAAGGTCTATGATGTCGCAAAGTGCGTTTTTTTGAGGTTATGATGCTGCAGTCTGGAATTACATTCTGGGAATGATGCTATGAGGTTCGCTAGGGCATGAAGGTTGAATTTGACTAGGGTTTGAAGTTATGTTTGAAGTATAAAGCATGCAGGTGAAGTCAGAAGTACTCTGTGTATGAAGATATTAGATTGGTACCTATACATTTCTTACTGAGAAGGTTCTCAGTTGAGGAGATTGGTGTCCATAGTAGGTTAGTGCTTACACAATATCTTGTTGATTTGGTGCTCAGCTGAAGAGATTGGTGTCTCCAGTAGGTTGGTGCCTAGACAATATCTTGTTGAGTTGGTGCTCAACTGAAGAGATTGGCGTCTCTCCTAGGTTGGTGCCTACACAATATCTTGTTGTGTTGGTGCTTTGTTGAATAGATTGGTGTCTCTAGTAGGTTGGTGCCTACAAGATTTGCAATAGTAAGTTGGTGCCTACAAGATTTGCAATAGTAAGTTGGTGCCTACAGACATTTATAAATATAATTTTTTGTGGTTTTCTCCCACAAGGATTTCCAAATTAAACTTTGTGTACTATGATTTGTGTTAGGTAGCTAGAGAGGTAGTGGGAGGTGGGGGGGGATAGAGGGCCCATAGTGATAATAGTGGAGGCCATTCAATGTAAGGTGGACTAGGTCCACTGTAGTATTAAATAAGACCCACTATGGTAGCTAGATATAATAAATGATTAGTTAGATATAATAAATGTAAGAGGACTTCTAAAAAGGTTCTGCTTCTATAAGATTCCTCCTCTAGAATGTTCTTAGGTAATGGTAGCACTATATAAAGGGTTTCAAACAACGTAATGGGATATGAAGAGAAGTATTGTATTTGGAGCAGTATCTCAATAGGAGGATGCCCCCTCGAAGAGGCAAGTGAACATGGGAGGATCCCTTCCATAATAGGATCCATTGTATGGTGTTTCCCTACCTCAAGGGTTTTCTATAATAAAGTGTGCTTTCTTCTATATTTCTCCATGGATCTATTGTGTATTCAATATTTGTGGTGATTATATTTGTATATCTACTCAGGTTCTTAACAAGTGGTATCAGAGCACTTTCCTTGGCAGGAAATGTGGGAGAATATTTTTTTTTTTGCAGATTTATTTTTTCAGAAAAAAAGGGCCACGAAATTCAGGATGATTTCTGTAGGTTTTGTTGCAAAATTTGCAAAAAATGGTTGTAAATCTGAAACAGAGTCCGAGAAGTCAAGTTATTTGCATTTTAAATTCTGCAATTTTTAGCGTTTTTTCTTTTCCGCGGACGGTCGCGTGATTTTTCTTATTTTTGTAGCATCTGAGGCTAAGTTTTTCAAAACAAATTGAATATATGAGTTCCTCTTGCAATTTCACCCAATTTCAAAAAACAAATCATCCAAATCGAATCTCTGGAAGTGAAGATATCGCTGATTTAAAATCAACTATTTTTTTTTGGGTTTTTCGTTACGACGGTGAGACCGTAGAGTTCATAACTTTTCATAGGGTGCTTAAATTGTTACCAGATCAATGCCATTGAATAAATTATTTTAAGAGATTTATTTTGGTATATTTTATGTGGTGTTTCCAATGGCTATTTTCTCTCAAACCCTCGAAGAAATTATACAGATGACTGAAGCATCCAAAGCCCAATTGTATGACACATTGCATGACTTTGTAGATGGCCTCAGAGACGCCTCAATGATAGTTTTTGTAGTATTCAAGATTCATTGGATAACATGTAGAAAATATTTCTTATGGCGGACATCAGGGATGAATATAATCAATAAATATATGCTTGGTATGATTTTGAGGTCGATTGTGATGATTGGTATATGGATAGTTGTCATTTTTGGGATGACAACCACTTCCATATTTTATTTGATGACTCTAATCCACTTTTTGTAGAGAACATCAATGTCCCACATCATGAGCTAGTTATGATTACCAACGTACAACCTGCATATTCTACAATGGTATTGTTCCTTCTAGATTCAGCTTTGACCCTTTCCCACTATGTGGATGTATATTCTTATTTGGATCCACGTGATAGGTGTCAGTATTGGGAGCATCATTTCCAGTTGGTTATTGGGTGTCGATATCTTCCGTGTGGAGTTCACATTAGCACTTGGACATGGGACCCTGGTTTACAATGGCGGTTGGACTACTTCAACATGGTGGCTTTGATTTCTCAATGGGACCCTGATTCTCTAGTCTAATTCATTACTATGGTTCAAACTTATCCATGGGACCCTGGTAGTATTAAATAAGGCCCATTATGGTAGTTAGATATAATAAATGAGTAGTTAGATATAATAAATGTAAGAGGACTTCTTAGAAGGTTCTACTTCTAGAAGATTCCTCCTCTATAATGTTCTTAGGTAATGGTAGCACTATATAAAGGGTTTCAAACAATGCAATGGAATATGAAGAGAAGTATTGTATTTGTATTAGTAGCTCAATAAGAGGATGCCCCCTTGAAGAGGCAAGTGAAGAAGAGAGGATCCCTTCCATAATAGGATCCATTGTATGGTGTTTCCCTACCTCAAGAGTTTTCTATAATAAAGTGTGGTTTCTTCTATATTGCTCTCTGGATCTATTGTGTATTCAATATTTGTGGTGATTGTATTTGTAGATCTACTTAGGTTCTTAACATCTATTGTTCAACGAATAAAACTATAGTATGGGAAGAATACATACAAGAAATAAAAGTGGAATCACGTTGTTGGAAACCCTTGTATCCCTTATTGGTACCCCTTCGAGTAGTACCACATCAAACAATACATGTATACATAATCTGACTTCCACGTACCCTTCGGTATATAGGAAGTCCCCTAGGTACACCTAAAATCGGCCTTAGATAAACCAATCGACCATCTTGTTGCTATAGTACACCAAGAACAACACTCGGGGATATCACTCTCTATCAACACAGGTAGTCGAGTAGTATGGCTAAGGTAACAATTGAGCCTCCTTAGTTAGTGCCTTGAGATATTGGGTGTGTATTATCATTGGACCCTGCACGTATATTAGAGAGCTATAATACCTGACATTCCCTTATCCCCAGGACCCAATAATATGTCTCTGTGAACTCACCCATGAAGGATACCTATAAACCCCCTCATACTTCTTCGGATAACATGAACACTCGCTACAAGCATGTTGGACTACGTGGATGAGCAACTTAAGAAAATTTAGGATGACATAAGTGAGTCCAATGAGACGTTGGGTAAGAAGTTGGATGAGAAGCTAGAGAACTTCCAAAAGATGTTTATTGAGAAGTTGAAGGATATGAAAAATTGGGGCATACCAGAATAAAACCACTGGACTCCATAACACATTGAGCCACACTAGGGAGAAACTTCTCACTCAGTACTATTTAACCATTGACAACCCTTGTCGAGTCCGCACAACATTAAATCATTGGATAATAACACATGGCACCATTCTCGTGAGGTGGACCTGAATAAGTTTGATGGTTCTGACCCATCTAGATGGGTCACCTAGATGGAATATTACTTCACCCTCTAGGCAATTACTGATGACATGATGAAACTCAGGGTGGGGGTATTGTATCTAGATCTGGAATGATGGCAATGCTGGGAATGGCATAAAAAGCATATGCAAGATATATTTCTTGGAGTCAGTTTGTTAAAGTTGTCTATGCACATTTTGAGAAAGATACTCACTATTTGGGGTGACTTACCAAGTTATGCCAAAAAGTTTTAGTCATATACTTTATGGTAGCCTTTGAGAAATTAGTTATCCGTACAAAGAACTTAACATATTATTTCTATAAAGAATGTTTCATTAGTGGCCTCAAGGAAGAGATTTAGACACAAGTTAGAATGCAATGTCCCACTACATGGTTGGAAACAACATAGAGGCCTAGAAGTAGAGATTGTGATCAATGCACAAACGAAAAAACCAACCTTCATTCCCCGCACTCATCCTCTCCAGGGTACTTCGCCAAGCACAACTCCTACTCATCCCTTGAAAGTACAAAGGTTGTCTGCAACAAAAATTCCAAATCGTCAAAGACGAGGACTATGCTATAATTGTGATTAAAAATATGATCTAGGTCACTGTTGTAAAGAGCAAAATTGTTTAAATTTGATATGACCACTCATGCCTTGACTAAAGACACAAGTATCGAAGAGACACCAGAGTTACAAGTTGAAGACATCAACACTCAAACTTAGGTCGATATCAAACCTCCATTATTTAATGAAGAACCACTTATCTCCCTGCATGCATTATCAGGCAGACATTTCAACTCCACATACCTTGAAAATCACGGGTTACATCAAGCATTGGAAAGTCATAGTCCTAGTTGGCAATGGAAATACTCACAATTTCATTCACAAAAGAGTGGAAAAAGAAACCCATTATTTTGTACATCTGGTGCACACTTTCAAATCATGATCGTTAATGGAGGTATGATGAAATGCGAGGGAAGATGTGAAAATGTTAGACTCTATATGGGAGACTATCAGCTCAAAACCCATCTATTTGCCATCAATATGGGTGGGTGTGATATAGTATTGGGGGAATGATCTGAAAATAGAAGGCTGACTTGTTATGCTATGCAAGCACCCTCTACCTCATTAAATTAAACCTTAACAGGACCTTGCTTCATGTGTTAAATATGCACACTGGTTTATGTGTTAGGTTCTTGCTTCTTCTTGTCAATGTTCATGTGAGAAGAAAGGTTCTTTTAAATGATTAAATATGTGTTATAAACCAATGTACAGCAATATAAAATGTAGCAAATAACACAACAAACTCACAACAATAGCAAGATTATAAAGGAGTTCACCCCTCTCTGGGCTACCTCTCCTTGAGCCTCCTTCAATGGACTTGGCTCTTTGGGATTAGTTTGTCAAATGATCTTTACAAGCTGCTGCTCAACTCCAATGGATTTATAGACTGTACCATTGGATTCAGAATACATAAAAACCCCAAAAATGATTGTTAAAACTCTGCAAATGGACAATGGCTCATCCAACAACGACCTCTCCTACATGTGGCCTCCAAGCTTCCCTAAGCTTCAATGGAGAAAAAATACCTGTAGAAGTCCTCCAATGGACCTGAAACCTATCCCAATGTGTTCAGAGAATAATAAACAGTCAAGAATGACTATTCAGTCTCAGAAAATGGATATGTGCTCATCTGAGCAATGCCTCAAACAATGAGGGCTTCAATGGTCCCTAGAGCTTCCTCAAGCTTCAATGGTTAAAAACCTGCATAAGGAGTCTTCAAATGCTTGTGAAAACATCACCAATGGACTCAGAACGTCCAAAAACCCCTAGCTGGGCTTTTACAGCACCTGATTTGGTCAAAAACTCAAAAAGTTATGGCTTCTGCCATTTTTCTCCTTCAGGCTTGCTGTCTCCTGTTCGCCATTTCGCACCTGTGGAAGAATGAACCCAGCCTCTGAGCGTTTTCGGTCACAAAACCCAGCACCTCTGTGCATCCTGCAATTGGTGCCAATATGTCGAACGGTTAACGAGAATCAAGCCCCCCAAGCTCGGAAATGTTGGGCGCATGGGGGGCCATATGGCCACGTCCCGCGCACAAAAAAAGGCTAACCGTTTGCTAGGTTGAACCAGGAGTTGCCATGTGTCGGGCACGTGGTTTGAAATTGTTTAAACATAAATTAAAACCACACAATAAAGCGCTCACACGCGAAATATTAAATGGTAATATATAAAACATATACACCGTCGGTTTAAACAAAATATAAACAAACCCCGCGCGCAATCCATTGAATGGTGGTTACAAAAAATACAACCGCTCCATGTGAACGGAGGGCATAACCGTTTGTGTTAACATTTTAAAACCGCGCGCAATGTTATGACATGGTCACATGCCAACGAATAAAACCGTGGATCGGCTCCATATGAAATGAAACTCTCGCGCGATATAAATATTCCAAACCGCTTGCGCACAAACATATATTAACCGGTGTAAAGTGGTCATATGTAGCGGTTATTACAAACGTGGTCATGTTCCAATTATCCCCGCGCGAATTTTAAACATTGGTCACATATAATTGCAATACAACCGTGGGTTTATTACAATACCCCTGCGCGCGCCAATAAACAATTTAAAACCCAAAACTCCGCGCCAACGGTCGGGGAGTCAAATGCTATGAGGCATGGTCGTATGCCATAGCAATATACCCGTGGCTATATGTAAACACCTCCCGCGCGCGCGAATTGTTACACAACCATACATTTTAAAACGCGCCAATACGGAGGCATGGTCGCATGGCCAATGCCAAGGACCGCAGGCTGGGGCTAAGCCCCGGCCCGACCCCCGGTCCAAAGGTTTCAATAGATGCCAATAAATATAATCCAAAACCCATAGTATACAACGTATAACCTATGGCCCAATGGTTCGGCGGCATTTGTTAAGGTTCTATGCAGTGGGGAGAGGTCTCGGGGTCGAACCCTGCGGACCCACAAACTTTTTAATGAACCAAACAAACCAAACGCCAATAACCGGGTGCCACGTGGCAGCCCTTGATTGGGCCACGTGGCACCCTACCATTTGCTAAGAAGATGCCACGTGTCGCCATACGACTCGTCCAGCTGTCAACCATTAAGTGCCTGCCACGTGTCGCAACCTCATTCGTCCAACTGTAACCAATCTCAGATTTCCACGTCACCTGCCAGTGTGCCACATCATCATGTACGGACGCCTACGTCAGCTGTACGGCCTCTGCCACGTCAGCTGTATGGCCTGCCCAGTCAGCACCCCTTTTTTTTCCTGTTTGGCTCAGCGAACAGATCGCGATAACTTCTCCATACGGACTCCGTTTGTGAAAGTAAATATACCGCCGGAATCAGGAGAACGAGACGGACGTAATGGTACCATTTTCGTTGCATTTCGAGCACTTTGAATTTTGAGCAAATTTTAGACCCCTGGTCCAGATTCTGATCACGCCTTCCCACTGAAAGGCTTTTGGACCCACAAAAACTTATAATTATCGATCTGAGCTTCAATACTCTTCTTCTTTCAAGTTATATCAACTGATTCGACTTGAAAAGACTTTTCGACAATCACCTGGGTACCTTGACATGCCTTGCACTGCAACTGACTATGTCCCTCAACCACTGCTCTCTGGCTACTGCTGACCCACTGTTCTCTCTGCACTTGGAAGACTGCCAGCCTTCCCACTGAAAATAAAGTCCCACTTATGAACTCTTTGGCGTCAACAATCCGCTCTCCAATGGCTGTAAAATTTTCCTGCGACATCTTGTCACAAGCCAAGAAAACCATCAATCTTGAAAATGAATTATACAAGACTGAAAAATAATGACAGCAAAGTCTTTTTGCTCTTCAAGCAACTGTCGCATCTTGTGCTTCATCAAAGCACATGGT
>ML807288.1:0-18757 GCA_009831015.1 Picea engelmannii
AGCCCCACATTATCTAGATCCCAAAAAGAAAAGATCCCTCAAACACAAGTCTACTCAATATCAACTCATCCATGGAATGCTATGCAGAAAAAATTATGATGGTGTTTTTATGAGATGTCTTGAGATAAGGGACGCAAAAGAGATATTATCTAGACTTCATGATGGAACGACTAGTGGAAATTACGGTGGAGACACCACTTCTCACAAAATCCTCAAAGCTGGCTATTGCTGGGCCACTTTATTTAAGGACTCTCATGCATATGCAAGGAAATTCCAGCAGTGCCAAATGCCATCCGAGAGAGAATTTTTTTTTCCTTTCCCCTACATCCTTTGATCATCGAATGCCCCTTTCAACAATGGGGACTGCAAGTAATTGGGGAAATCAATCCTAACTTTTCCCAACTACACAAATACATTTTGACCGCTACTGACTATTTCACTAGATGGAGTGAAGAAATTCCCTTGAAGACTATCAACGATAACTAGGTGACTTTGTTCCTTGAATCTCATATTATTAACAGATTTGGAATTCCTGAATCATTAGTCTTTGATAATGCCAAATATTTTTCTTTTCTGAAATTAACTAAATTTGGTCTGGAATGATGTATTAGGTTATGTATTCAATGAATTATTAGCCACAAGGGAATGGTTTAGTAGAGCCAACTAATAAGAAACACATTAAAATTCTAAAGAAAACTGTCAACAATCATCAAAGAAAATGACACCTCGCCCTTCAGGACACCTTGTGGGCTGATAGAGTGACTCCCAAGTCATCTATTGGTAACTCTCCCTTCTTCTTGGTCTATGGACATGAAGCCACTGTGCCTACCCATAATTTCCTACCTGCCTTGCAATTGGCCCAATATATCCAAGATGAGGCTTGCCCAGTAATGTAGGAGAGATTAAACATGTTTTTAAAACAGGAGGAGGAAAGGGAAAAAGCTAAGATGAACCTACCACACCATCGAGGAATAATCAAAAAATGGTTTGACAAGTTAGTTGTGGGTAATAAATATTTTCAGGAGGGATACCTTGTTCTCAAATGCACAAATCCAATGAACTAAAGGGAAAACACACCAAATTCCATAAGTTGTGGTTAGGAACCTATCTGATTCACCATAAAATAGGTCCCAGAACTTTCAGACTTAAACCATTGCAGGGAGATGAGGAGGAGCTCCATGTCAATGGCCAAATCCTCAAAAAATAGTTCTCCTAATCATTGATGGTGATTTATCCTTGTACATAGTAAGGTTTTCTTTGTTTTATTTTCCCGTGTTCTGTTATTCTCACTCCAATCATCCTTCCTTTTTCTCCCAGATCTCTTTTCCCCATGCCTTCGTTTAACTTTTCCTCTTCTTTCTGCGCTTTTTAATTTAGAATTACTTACTGTTTGCTGGAACAAACCAACCTTTTCCTTTGTAATAAGAACCCGATATTGTTTGACTCATGTAAATGCCTTGTTTTGTGAATGCCCTTCAATTTTGAAGTGATCAAGTTACCTTGTCATCAACAGTTATATTGATGTGTAATGGTGGTACATAAAATGGGAACTGGTTCACTTGTGCCAAGAGAAAACTTCTAACCTATAAATTCAATACCCTTTTTACGAGTTCCATCAATTATCTGTACTTATGCGACCAATCTCATGACATGCCTTTGTTCCTGATCCAAATGGATCCAGAAAGGCCTAAAAATAAAAGTTCTTGGAATCAGACGAAACTAGTGCCATCGCGTCGGGCTTGTCGAGCCGATTCTGACCATATTTTTTTTTTCCAAAAATGGACTCTATATGACGAAGTTATTGCAATCTGAATTTCATGTCAAACTGGAAAAAAGTCAAGGTCAAAGTCAATAGTTCGTACTGCTGACGTCAGAAGTACGTCAGTAGGACATGTGGCAGATGAAATCAACATGATGTCATGATGACATCAACAGGACATGTGGCAACACCAGGGTCTGCGATGTGGCAATCATTTTTGGCATTTTTAGGGGCTGATTTGGACCAATAAAAAAATTGACATGTGGCACTATACGGAAGTGACATGTGGCACCGGTGGCAGCATGATACGTGGGGCTGGTACAAAAATGATGTGGCATAATCCGATTGAGACATGTGGCAGGTACAATAATGACGTGGTTGTATGGATGTGACGTGGCACCAACAACATCATGACATGTGGTAGGCATGACAATGATGTGGTAGTGTTGACTGGGTAGTTGACTATGTGGTGAATGGACAATATGGACCAATCACAGGGTGCCATGTGGCAACGCAGATTTGGCCAATGTTGGCTGGGTAAAAATTTGTTTCCGCCTCTGGAGGATTCAAACCCTTGACCTCCGGGAAAGGCAACAGACTATGCCAAGAGATATCCAATAGGGTGCATGTGGTTCTTGTTATACCAAATGGCATATATTTGTTTTAAGTTGGTTAAGTGCACAGTTTGGGGAATAAGGCCTGGTCGAAGAGGTCTAGTCACGTGACTAGGGGCGCTAGACCAGGAGCCAAGGTGAAGAACACGGGCTAGTGCTTGGCCACATGGAACTCCATGTGACCAAGGGCTCGAAGAAAAGGGGGAAAATGTGCATTTTTTCCCAATGTGGGTTTTCCACCTAGTTGTTTGGGTTTTTTAATATTTTATGTTGATTTTTATGGTTTTTTGGCCATATCTTGGTGGATATTGGCCCAAATTGAGTGCCATAAGAGGTGGGTTGTTGGGATTTGAGCCCTCTACCTCATGGATATATAAACCAAGCCATTATGGAGTTTTAAGCAGGTAACAAGCATCTTGGAGAAAATTGAAGAAGAATTTGTGAAGGCCAAGTTGTCTTATGTAGTGAAGCCAGAAGAGTAGCTCAACTTTGGAGGAAATTTTTGGGATTTTTGTTCCACCTTTTTCAGTGTCGTCCATTGCGTCAGCTTCTTGAGAGAGTGGAATACAAATGAGTCAATCAGAGACCTGAATGATGTGATTTTGATGTAGATTTTAAGCATCGAATTTTAATAGAGAAGCCTCCCCCACTGAATACAAGGGTCCAAAGATGTAGGGGAATTTTCCGAACTCCGTTATCAATTTCCCATGTTCTATTCTATTGATGGTTTGCTTCTTTGTGTTCTCTGCTATTTCTCTTCAATATTTATGTTTTTATCTCTTATACATTCACATGCATTGTCAGAAAAGGTCTTGATAAAATTGAAGTTAGAGTGTAAATTGGTAAGCACCGATTTCAGATCAAGTGGCATCAGAGTAGGTTGACTATATTGCAAGAATTGTGAATAAGAATAGGGAAAATCATGAAGGGCCAGAGCATAATAAGGATGGTGCAGAGGAGCAAAATAATGATCGTGAAACTCCATCGATAAGAGATGGGTTATCTGCTTGGAAATGGGTAGATTTTATGCCCCACATGTAAATATTTCATCGAGTAAGTGTGTAGTCTAGTTGATGTAATAAAAGTGATTTGATTTATGAAATCACTTATTGAGTCTAGTTAATGTTTTGTTGAGTCTAGACTATTTGTTTTTAGTCAATTGATGTAATGATGTAGTTAATTTATGTAATACCCTTTTGGAGGACCAAAAGGTCTTAGCGGGGAGGTGTGATCCAAATGGATCCAAAAAGGCCTAAAAATAAAAGTTCTCAGAATCAGAAGAAACCAATGCCATCGCATCGGTCTCATCGAGCTGATTCCGACCATATATATATATATATTTTTGAAAATGGACTCCATATGGCGAAGTTATCACAATCTGAAGTTCAGGTCAAACTGGAAAAAAGTCAAGGTCAAAGTCAGTAGTCCGTACTACTGACGTTAGCAGTACGCCAACAACATAGGTGGAAGATGATGTTAGCATGACATTAGTAGGACAAGTGGAAACACCAGGGTGTGCCATGTGGCAATCATTTTTGGCATTTTTAGGGGTTGATTTGGACCAATAAAAAATTGACACATGAAACTGTACGACAGTGACACGTGGAAGTCTATATGTGATGTGACACCGGTGGTAGCATGACACATGGCTGGTATGGTAGTGACATGGAATCATCCAGTTGAGACATGTGGTAGGTCGACAATGATGTGGTTGTACGGACATGCTGTGGCACCAACGACAACATGACACATGGTAGGTACAAAAATGATGTGGCAGGTACGATAGTGACATGGAAATGCTGATTGGACAACTGACTGTGTGGTGACTAGACAGTACAGACCAATCATAAGGTGACACGTGGCCCAATCACAGGGTTCCACATGGCACCCCAGATTTGGCCATTGTTGGCTTGGTAAACATTTGTTTCCACGCTTGGAGGATTCCAACCCTTGACCTCCGAGAAAGGAAACGAGCTACACCAAGAGTGCTAGCCAACAGGGCGCATGCGGTTCTTGTTATACTAAATGGCTTATAATGATCTACACATTTTTTGGGATAAGGCTCGGTCGGTGGGGGCTAGCCACGCGACGAGGGGCGCCAGACCAGGAGCCAAGGTGGAAAACAAGGGATAGTGCTCAACCAAATTGCACTCCATGCGACCAAGGGACCAGAGAAAAGGGGTCCAGTGTGCATTTTTTCCCAATGTGGGTTTTCCACCTAATTATTTGGGTTTATTAATATTTTATGTTGATTTTTATGGTATTTTGGCCATATCTTGGTGGATATTGGCCCAAATTGAGTACCACAAGAGGTGGGTTGTTGGGATTTTATCCCTCTACCTCATGGATATATTAAAAAATCTATTTTGGAGTTTTAAGTAGGAAAAAAGCATCTTGGAGCAAATTTAAGAAGAATTTGTGAAGGCCAAGTTGTCTTATGCAGTGAAGTCTGAAGAGTAGCTGAGCTTTGGAGGTAATTTACGGGAGTTCTGCTCCTCCTGTTTCGGTTTTGTTTGTTGCATCGAGTTACTGAGACATAGAAAAATATAGATGAGTGATTCAGAGACATAAATGATGCAATTTTGATGTAGATTTTAAGCATTGAATTTTAATATAGAAGCCTCCCCCACTGAAGACAAGGGCCCAGAGACGTAGGCAAATTTTCTGAACTCCATTATCAACTTCCGATGTTCTATTTTTTTGATGGTTTGATTCTTTGTGTTATCTTCCATTTCTCTTCAATATTTAATTTTTTATCACTTATACATTCACATGCATTGTCAGAAAAGGTCTTGATAAAATCAAAGTCAGAGTGTAAATTGCTAAGCACTGATTTCAGATCAGTTATGCTCAAGTTTTTTGAAATCTCCCGAATTCAATGTATTCTGTATAATTACAGTGATTTTGCCCTTGATATTCTCCTATTTATAATTCATCTATGACTCATGTCTATGGACTCACGAGAATGAACTGTCGACTTAGACTAGAATATCAAATTAACTCTCATATCACCCCACTTCCTATCCACCCTTACATATGTTGCAAAAGAAATACATAAATTATATATCTAAAAGGTAAAGGCAGAAAAGAATAATCATGAGGGAGTTGGAAATGTTACTAAAAGTGAGGTAAGTACAAGTAAACTTGTTAGGACTATGGACACTCACTGGCAGTGGGGCCATGCTTGTATGATACCAAGGCATATTTGTTGGGGCTATGGAAACTCAGTGGCAGTGAAGTAATGCCAGGAAAGAGAGACAAGGAAAAAACTTTAGTCTATAACGTTCAATAAGAATTCCTCTGTGGTGTTACTCCCATGTTTCACTATGGATGCATGAAATAAACACCAATTAACACTCATTATAATTATGTGGAAGATCATTGGTAACAAGATTTTCTTCTGACTTTTCTTTAAGGTGATTGATGTGGGGTCCTCAATCTGTATATTGTGTGAGTTGTCTAAATTTAAAACCACCATTGTTCTGGTTTAATTTATTTTCTCTTGAGCTCAGAGAAAACTAGTTCTTCCCAGTAAGTTTCCATTTGTTGTGACAACACAAAAAACCCACCCAAACTATCAGTCTTGGTGGGGGCACACACCACTTTTTTTTTCTCTTTACAAGTTATTACTCTTTGACCTACCTAGTTATTGATGCACCTATAGATGAACCCCCCAACACATGGCTTCCGTCATCTGAACAAATAAAATATCCACTAGTTTTATTACCCTTCTACCCGCACGCTTGAAACTTAGTTACTTAAGCTAGGTCATCTTCCATTCTCTCATGCAACCTCATCCTTACCCATTTCATCATCGCTCCCTTACCAAATTATACATGCATATTCATCTCCACATTTCACTGATGATGATGCTTCATAACATCCTCATCAGGGATTGACAACTCCCTAACATCACCCTCGCGAGCTTATCCATGTTTACCGATGAAGACACACCCTTTTCATTTTGCCCATAATAATCCAACTAGCACCATCGAATCAAATCTCGACTCCATGTCAGTATTATGTTTCACATTGGGCCCACACCTTAGTTTGTACATAATACCATCCCCTCACCTCCACATGCTATGTTAGTACCGACTGACACTTTTTGGCAAAAGCTTATCGTCGTTGGAAGTTTCATAGCATAATTACCTCTTCACCTCTACCTTCCGCCATCGACGACACCATCCTACCTTTCTAACGATTACACATCAACTCATCCTATGGATTAGACGAACCTTGCCATCATCGACTACCTCACCCCTGTCGATCTCACACTTATCCAATACCTTTCCCCCATGATTACCTCGACGTCTCATCAACACCATTAAAGAGAAGGTTGGCGCCCAATAGTCATATCGATGAATGTTAAAGGGGTCGTCATTAAAGATTAAGCATTTTAATTAAGGTTAAGTGGCCGGATCATGAGTTATCATCATTGGAGTTTTCCCCATATTCATATTAACATCTCTTATCCATATCAATTTCCAATGACGATAGTTGTTCTAAGATCCTGCCTTTTCAATATTCCCACTTCTCAATGACTATAACTTCCTAGCACCCGCGAATGCATTTATTTTACTCTGTACTACCTTGACCTATTCTAATTTGTATCACACCTTGTTCATTGATTACACTAAAGTTTGAAGGGAATTTGTGAAGTGTTTATACAATGTCAAGACTCTAGTTTTTTTTTCACTTGCTCACTAAGTAAGATAAACATCGTGTTCACAAATTTTTGTTCTCTCGGTTTGATTAATTATCATCCCCTATTTCTGAGTGAGTATCCTATAAATCATTTGAACATTGGTATTTATGTCTCTTAAATGACCCTATTAACTATTGACTCATTTATTTATGAAGGTGATGAAATGTCTTGGATGCTAACTAGGAAGGGAAAACTCCAAACTTCTGGAACACTTGTTCCAACTTCAATCCTTGAGTCGTTCAACACCATTGACATGAAAAACCACGATGGAATGGAACACTACCTCAACTATCCTAATATTTTGGATGTGTTCCAGAATGAAAGGTTCCTTTATGATGACCTAGACATCGTTGAGTAGAGGAATATCCAGAAAAGCAATATTCATATAGTATCTACCCACCCATAGCTTTTTCCTTACAATGATGCAACTAGATGGTGTTTTACGTATCCATAGAAATATGTGAGACTAATGGTCAATACCTCAGGTCCCTCAATCGCGTCACTCAAAGAAGAAGATATCTGAGCTATATATCAGACCCTAGAACCTACAATATCCATGGATGAGTCATTCTTATACCAATCCGGGGTTGAACATGAAGACTACGAGACCCTAATGGAAGATTGGGTTTACGATGAAGAATGGCTAGCAAAAAGGGGGAAAGGTATATCCCAAGATGATACCTTAAGAGTCCTTACAGGATATTGAGTACCATGATATGCAAACTTTATGGTGAGGAAACTAGCACCCCTTTTAGGAAGGAGTGGTTATCCATGGCTTACATAGTAGTCTAGAAGGGCCAAGCATTCAACTAGGTGAGCATCCTTTCTTTCAACATCGCTAATCATATCCAAGATCCCAAAGGTACTAAAAACCCTAGATGCTACATGTATTCTTATCTCATAGATGTTGTGTGTGTATACAATTCATTCCCCACATTTAGTTGGGTCTAGACCCCAGAAAAAGGCTTGATCCATTTGTACTGTTCGCAATTGTGGTAAGTCAAGTGCAAGCAATATTTCTTTTAGATATGTGACTATTTACTCACAACCTTGCACAAAGTCATCTTTGGTATTTTCCCACACATGATCTCTCCACGGGCTCTAAAAACTTTAAAGGATATTGGGGATTGGTATATGAAGAAATACTACACCCGTGTCAGGATCCATGGGGCCACATGACCACCCCACCTGCTGCCAAAATATGTGCTTGACAAGTTATTGGCTAGAGAAATATGATACCAAACTTTGGAGGAAGGGGCCACTTCCTACCTATTAGAAAAGAACAAAATGTAATGGCTGATGTTTCCCCTCCACATAGGCTCATACTCTTTACAAAACAAGAAGCAAGCCGAAAAGGAATAAAAAACACTAAAGGAATTATGCCTCTGTCTTGGACATCCCAAATCACATGACCCCCAAAATGTGTTGTACAAACACATGAAAGTCGTCAGGTTTGTGCCACAAATTATGTACAAGGCCCGGTTCTCAGAAGATGTCTTCCAAGGGGATTTAATTTTTGAAGAAGCAATAGAGAGACTCACCACTGATGCTAATCAATAAAAACTAAGGAAAGAGGAAGATCATGACATAAAATTTAGGTTAGAACAATTCAAATCCCTCCTCCTTAAAGACAAAGATAGGCTAAATGAGGAAGAGCAGAAAAAGAGGGATAAAGAAGTTAAACTGACGAGAAAAGGCGAAGAAGATGAAGAGAAGTACCAATAAATAAAGAAGAGGGAATTCGAGGAGAAACAAGATGCACTGGAGAAAAGTTGGAATAAAGATCTTCCCCCAGGAAAAATTAATACAAGTGAACGAGTAACAACAAACACTGGACAATCAACATCGACTTCCCCAGGAAAGGCCCAGGAAAAGAAGAAAAAAGATAGGATCAACATTCTCGATACCCAAGATGACAGGATAGTAGGTAAAAATGCAATTATCACTGTAATCCCTAATGCCAATTTGGTTAACACCTCGATAGAAGAGTTCACTCCCTTAGCCTCTGTCCCAGGGAGTTTATCACTCACTTTTGAAGGACTTGAATTCTAAGGAGTAGTAGTCGTCATCGACAATTACTATTATAGCCACCAGACATGAGCTATCGATAAGAGAACCCATAAAATGAAAAGAGGAAAAGATGACGTGAGCCAAGAATCTCCCGAAAGGAGTATCAAATGGAAATTTGGACAAGATTTGAAGGATAATGCGATACAAGCAACCTCAACACTCAGTGCTTTTTCTAGTGTGAACATAGTATCAATCCACGAAGTCACATGAGCACTTGATGTTGCAAAAGGCAGGGTCACTGAGCTAGAGATGACCCTAGAAACCATTAAGGAAACTATGGCTAATGAACACAGAAAGGAAATTCAACAAACCAAGCAAACCCATGAAGAGGATGGAAAGGTGACTCAAGACACATGAAAAATATTTACATGCAAGATTCAGTGAAACAACCTCCCTCACCCAAAAGGCCCATGTGAGTGAGATGGAAAAGCTTAAAACCACACATGACTAGGGGGTAACAAGGTTCAAAGGAGAGCTGGCTAAATTGAGAACTTTTAACCAAAGAGGTGAAAAGGAAATAATGAAGAACTAGACAATGATCTACTAAAGAAAGCTGTGGAGGAAATACAAAACCAAACAACTTCTCTCGAAACCATAAAAGTGGGGTCCATTGAAAAGAACAAGGAACTTCAGGATGCACATTAGAGGATATTTCGTGTGATTGACAAAGTACTGATGGTCAGGTCGGATCAGAAAAAGTTGAATGCATAAGTAAAATCATGTATGAAAAATAACGGAAATCCCTGGAAGCTTACAACATAGTCATGGAATGGCAAGACTCACAATGGGAATTCCCAGAGACCCTGTCAATATAGTCAGGTGAATGAAGAATCAAAGATTGTTGACTCTTGGATGCAAGGATGGAAACAATTACAAATGTCCTAAATACTCATGAGCATATCACTACCTCAAGTACCTAGATATGGAGATCGACATATAGTCTACTCTTATAGTTCAGGATGGACCCCCTTAGGGATATTGATAAGGTTTCATCAACCCAAACAATGGTCGAGGACATGGATGCCAAAATAAACCTCAGCTTGAAATACATACAAGCGATCAACGAAATCAGTGTGAGGGTTATAGAGTCGAGACTAATCCATCCCACCATAATGATCGCATTGATAGAGGATTCCGTGCAACGTGTTGAACAAATCTTGAGCAAAGAGATTATCATTCCCATGTATAAAAGCAAGGAAAAACTGGAAAGAATGCAACTATATCGAGTGGATTTCATACTTGAATACTCCAAAATTTGGAAGGTGTTCATAGATGCGAAGTCCCAACCGTCGGGACCCTCTTGATAATCTCACTGTAACCGAAATTTTGCAGAGCAATCATTTTTTTTGTAATTATGTTAATGTCCTAATTGGGAAAGGGAACTGAAGCATTGCTTTAGGATCCTGACCATTTAGAGGATAAATAATGTGAAGGGATCCCATAGTCCCTCTATAAATGAGATGAATGTAAAAGGGAGAGGGCTTTTGGTTCTTTTGAAAGACGACTAGTATTATTACTTTTGGATGAATAAAGAACATGAGACATTTATGAAAATGATGGTGTCAATGTATATGAATGCAATTTCTCAATTTATGCATGTCTTATTCTATAGTTTATGAATTTCTTCTGAATTGGCATTCTTTTATTCACAATCACCATTATTTTTCATTTTGAGTGCAACAACCTTGTGATTCAATTTATCAATCAATTATGCTAGTTATAACTAATTACTTTGTCAAACCTTAATATTCATTTCTATATAAATATGTTTTGTACAAGTAATACAAATCTTCTACTGTACTAATCTTTTAGCTTGCTCCTGATCCTGACAGGTTAGTTTAGAGTATATTAGAATTTGCATCTTAGAAATTTAATCATTCATCTTAGCTTAGAAATAGTTAATTATGATTTTTATTTTTAATTCATATGAGAACCTTCGATTCTCATATTCATATTTAGTTAGTATATTAGTTAGATTGGTAACTAGGCCAAAATCTAGTTGGAAACACTATCTCAAATGAGAGTGACTCTAATTGGGACCTTCCATTGGGCATTTTCCATCATATGATTGAACATTTCATTCTAGTCTGTCAACACCCCCATGGCTAATTGAACTAACCAATATTTCTTATGCTTACTCCTTTGCAAGTGAAACCTTTCAACAATGTTAGAGTTTATGTAACTATTGCTAGCTCCATAATCAATTAAAATTGTTATGGGTTGGTTATCAATCTTACCTTCCACTTCAATCATGGGGGATTGATATTCTACCTATTTTTTGTCCACGGTTGTATAAATCCTTGCCATTTTTCCTCCCATGTCTTCAATTGTTTCATCCTCTTGAATGTTGTGGATAGTCCTCATTCTTTCTCCTTTGTGAGGCCAATCTCTATATAAGTGATTTCCCTCACATCCCCAACATTGTATAAGCTATTGCCTTGTTCTATTCCCAAATCAGTCTATAGTCTTGTGCTCATTTTGGGTTGATTGACCTTGCCAATTTGCTTGGGGGTTGTTCTTGAAAAAGGGTGACTTAAAACCTTTATGCCCTTTATCCATTTTACCCTTCCTTTTGTCATTCCAAGATTTTTGGAAAACTGGCCTTCCCCTGATCTACTCATAAATATGTTTTTCTCTCCTTATGGATTCCTCCAAATTCATATGGTTATCATATTGTATCTTTCTCACTACAGAATAAAGGGTAAACTACTCAGAAACCTTTAGATTTTGACCTTCTCATCATTTATGAAGTCAACATACGTCCACAATTCAAAGAACATCTTCTCATATTCATCCATTGTCATGCTTCCCAACTTGAGTTCAAATAACTCTTTCATATTCCTTTCATAATAATGCTCGGACAAATATTTCTCTTGGGATTATCCTTTGAACTACCTCCTTGAGATCCTCTTCTCATCAAGGTGCTTGGCTTTCTTAAGCTAATCCCACCACATGGTTGTCTTTTCTTGCAAGTGGTAGGTTGCAATTCTAGCTTCTACCCTTGAGGCGTAATCATGCACTTGGAAATATTTCTTCATTTCCAATAGCTAGGCCTTGACCTATTCTCCCTTTCTATGCTTTCCATTGAAAGTTGGTGGCTTAATTTTCTTGAGTTCACCTTGCAAGATGTTTTCCTCGAGCCTTCTTTTTGCCTCTTGACAAGGTCAAGAGACACACTTGCGATACTCCCTGGCCCTGAACTTGCCTGAGTTATTTTGGTGGATTTCCTTGGAGAATGATGGTGCCTATTCATGCTTCTTGATTTCTTGTCATTCCCATGATCATCTCTTTTTCTTAGGGATCTAGATAATGTCACATTTTTAGAAGTAGTCACTTGCTTGGTGCTATATTCATTGTTAACTTTCTTATGCAACATATTCAGGCTATGTATTATATCTTTCTAATCCTTTCATTATCTTCCCTATAGCCCTGCACTTCTCTATGCATGATTCTCATAGTTACAGACTCATACCCGCCTCTCCTTCCATCTAACTCGGTCTCAACATTTACCATGCTAACATGCACACCTATTACCTCTTCTTCATGAATTTAAGATCCCTGGGCATCTTCCATAACTCTAGACCTCATGTAATAACCAAAGTTATTTTATTGTACCTATAATTTTGCAAGAAATGTGTATGTAATAATTATTGTTAAAACATGCATAACATAAAACATTTCATCAATTATAATATAGGTTATTCTTTATATCAATTTATGAATAACACAATGCACCAATTCAAAATATGATTCCTTAGACACATTCCTATCTAAAAAAACTCTCCAATGGTTGTACTCATGCCTCATTCTAAGTTCTGAGCGAAAAGTTACAACATTCACATAGTGTAATTTCCACTCACTTATTGTTGTATAATTTACTTTATTACTTTATGATATAATTTTACCACCCAATTCAAAATTTTGGGTGGATATATTCTTTATCCTCCTCAATACCTTTCCAGAAACTATTCGTTTTCTCAAATCTGAGCTCCGAGATGAAAGTTATGGCCTGGAGAAATTTAGACTATTTTTCCCAATTGATCCATGTATTCTACACGTGTCTTCTTTCTCTTCCTGCACTTTTCTACATACCCGGATTTTAAATATGGCTCCATGGTTGTCTTCTATGGTTCATAATATTTCCATAGACTACTCGTCTATCTCAAACAGACTTCTGAGCAAGGGGTTATGGCCTCTGGAAATAAACTGGGGTTGTAACTTTCCCTTAACTATTTCAGTTGTAACTTTCTCATATGAGATTTGTTTTGCGCCTAAAGTATCTTGTTCGAAAGATCTGTTGGAGATATTTTATTTAAGTTGCAAAGACAATGTGTACTAAAAGTACACTATGTTCTCATGGGTTTTGATTGCCTAAAAACGTCTTTTATGGCCTCAAAATCACCCCACAAGTTTATGACCTTCAAAAACTATAAATTTTCATAGAAAATTGACTATTTTACTATTATACCAATCTTTAAATCTGAGTTGTCGATCTCAAATCAGGTGAAATTTGAGTCGTTGATCCGATACTCCTTTCCAAATCCCACGGATCAATTTCCACCATTGATTGACAACTTAAAACAATCTGGATTGTTGATTTCCAACACTACATCGACGATTGATGATTCTCTTTGGAAAACCAAACTTGCTCATGAATCTCCATGAACCCTGATCATCAACCATTGGTCATTTCTCTTGGAAACCACTTCTTTACAAAATTTTTGAACCCAGACCATTGATGATCGAACATATCTTGGACGGCATGGAAACCTTTCTAACATGGAAAGACACATATATGTTGACGTGGCATGATACATGGACATCGATATCGCACTCTGGATGACATGGCATGACACATGGATGTTGATGTGGCATGAAACGTCACCCTCCTCTTTCCTTTATCAACAATTGAAAAATCCTCCTAGAGAATTGAACACCACACTAATTCTGCTGAACCCTGATCATCGACCATCAACGATTGACAATTTCCTTTGGACACATGAAAAATTACACCAAATTTTGTTGATCCCAATCATCGGCCATCGACCATCAGAGATTTACTTTGGTTGAACCAAACTATTTTCCCAACTCTCCAATCTAACCATCGACCATCGATGAATTCTCTTGGTTGATAGAAACACTTTTCTGATTTCGTTGACCCCCAATCATCAACCATTAGTGAATTCTTTTGGCAAACTCCAACACTTATAATTTTTTTACCAAGTCCCTGATGAATCTGGGTCGTCGATCTACTGTTCAAAATGATATTGATCATTGATTTGCTCCAACCTCCCAGTGGATGAAAATGAATACATACCATTGATTTGTCTCATTTTCCCAACTGCCGAATATAACTCTCGATCGTTGATCTGCTCGACCTTGCCAAATTCCTAAAACCTTATAAGTTTTTAAATTTATTAAAATGAATTTGGGTTGCTGATATCGAGATCAAAAGGGATCTCGGTTGTTGATTCATCAAAATTTCCCAACTCCTTCGGCCACCATTAAAACATGAATTTCGACATTCCAGGTTGAATTTATCTCTACAACTCTGCAGATTAATACCATTAAACTTCTCTTCGATGGCTACGAGGCAAATCCGACCTGAATTTTCTCACGAATTTGGGGATTTCATTATGATTTTTTTCACCATTTTCCCCCCAAATTCCCACAGACCAAAATCTATAATAGTGAATTTTTCCAATTCACACTCGTTCTGGCCCATACAAGCCCAATGTTCGAACCAGAAGCTATAATACCATAATGTAACATTCCCTAGCCGAGATGAGGTCCATTACGAGTGAGAATATCATAATTTTTTTTTTTACTACTAACTAATTTCCTATAGCTTACCAACTACGAATTACAACCAGATTTAATACTATCTGATACCATTAATTTCATGCATCTACATCATTCTAAGATAAGCATGAAATGCAACTAATAAACTCAAAAACAACAACATATAAATCCTTTTTAACATAGAGTGGATGCACATCAATTTAACTCATAAATATAACACATACGACAGATAAAACACTTATCTTTTAAATCAGTTGTGCAACTCGCTGCTTGGGATGAACATTCCACCCAACCATAGACTTGTTGCTCCAAATATCAACAAAAATTCACCTCGAGTTGGGGATAGAAATCCACAAAAGAGGGTGGTCTCTCACTGTCCACTCACAACTTAGAATCCCACAACCCACTAGTATTCTCCTACAACTATATTTATTTTCCACCAACTCTATTCCTCTTGACCTGCCCAACCTAAGGAATGTACCCTTTCACTGATCTCGATCCCTCGAGTGTCACATTAGTTTATCAGGGTTTCTTTGGCATAGGTACCCAAGAATCTCTATGTTGGGTACTCAAGGGAACTTGCTTCCAGGAAAACTACCAGTAAAAAACAACACACACCTGTTGTTATAGTGAAACTCACATAGGAGTTCACTCTTCAGGCCTAAAAACCCGGATCTTTAGTATTATGCTCCAGAAATTCTCTAGAAACGCTCCAACATGTGCTAGAATTAACCCCCCATGGTTGCTCTAGCTCTAAGCCCTTCTTTTCTACTCTCTGCTTGTTGTTCATGAAAAAAACTAAATGTCTCAAAACTGTTGTAAATGCCCATACAAATTTCCTCTCCTTTGGATTTCTTTCTTGACTCACACACTTCTCCAAGTTGATTGTAATCAACCCCCATGCCTCCAATAACTATGGGATGTGAGTTATCACACCCACCATCTTACATGTATTCAATTATTGGCTTTAGGGACACTAAATCATAAAATAGAATTTTAATACAAAATGATAATAAAATTTGGGAATGTAGGTGGAATTAATATACATGTGATCTAGATGGATGTCGGTGGCCTCCCACCTATTCCAATTGGCTAATTTTGGCAGTTTTTTCCTAGTTTTCAGGTCCTTGACTTCTAGGAACATTTTGAGGCCCTGAATAGCATTTCTATACATATGTATTTCATTTCATTCCATTTATAAATTTGGATCAATGGTATTAGAGCAGTCTGTTCTTAATTTATTTCTTTTTGCATGTCCCCAACGAGGTCAAGGTACAAGTAGTTGGGACTTGAAGTAGTTGACCTCTTTCAAGACCGTCCCCACCGATCATAATGTCCTCCCATGGTGAAAGAAAAGAGAGATGGAGCATGAGATCCTTTTAAACTATTTCTCAAGGAAGCCCTCACGTGACAAATGAATGAGATGATGGATAAATTTGCACAGATCCTTCGACGCCTACCAATAAGCGACACATCTTCATCAAACAACCACTTTGGAGGTGCTGCCCCCTTCAAGGTACAAATCAATTTTGATATCTCATTATTTGAAGGCCAGATAGATGTATATGTGTTGGTAAATGCTTAACAGATAGCATATGCTTGTCATTGATGGCAAGTACAACAGTGAATATGGCAGGATCAGAGTGTGCATCGATAGACAAACAGGAACAATGTAGGCTCAGGAGGAATTAGCGCATAGTCGAAATTCTTCCAAGTAAGAAGGCTATGTAAGCTTGGAGGAGAAGCGTCGCTGATCGTTGGATCCATTCAAAATTCTCGACAGTATGAGGGCCGTCAGATATGAATAAAGACAAGAAGTGCACGCACTGAAGAGGAGGATAGATCTCAGGCATTAGATATGAGCGCAGGATACGACCACCGTTGGATTGAGGGAAACCTGCATGGTGTTTAAAGAGAAAGGAGATAAGGGGCTCACAAAATCTCGAAAGTAGGAGGACCATCCATCTCAAGGGGTTATGTGGATCATTGATCCGACCCCACTTTGGAGTTTCGCAACTCGTGACATGGAAAGACCAAAAATATAACTATCAAAATCGTGATTTAATCGCACCTGTCAGATCAAAGTTTTGTTCTGGACCGTTGATCCAGCTTCATCTCGGAATTTCGCGACTTGCGACATGGAGAGGCAAGAAACATAACTATCAAAATTGTGATATGCGAAATCATGATTTAATCGCAGCTGTCAAATCAAAGTTTTGTTCTGGACCGTTGATCCAACTTCATCTCGGAGTTTCGCGACTCACGACATGGAGAGGCAAGAAACATAACTATCGAACTTGCAAGATGCGAAATCATGATTTAATCGCAACCGTTAGATCAAGGTGTGATCTGAACCATTGATCCAACTTCATCTCGGAGCTTCGCCTATCGCGACTTGGAAAGGCAAGAAACATAACCACCAAACTCGCGAGATGCGAGACCACGATAAGATCTGGACCGTTGGATCTATGGAGATTTCAACCATCGATCAGACTCAATGAAGTTTATAAAATTACGAAATATAAAGCGCCTTTTTGGCATAGCCTATGGTCATCGCCGGTGGTCACGAGAAGGGGAGTCAGTTCAGATAAGCTCCATTTCGGGGTTTCTGGGATCGCGATTTGGAAAGTCGAGATGCCTCATCTCCAGACTCACGAAATGCGAATTCGCGAAAAGAAATTTTTGCAAAAGCGCTTGGTCATGGCCATGGTCATATAGAGGAAGGAGCTAGAGCAGAAAAGCTTCATTTTGGAGTTTCGAAACTCGTGACATAGAGACTCAAGATGTCTCATCGCAGAATCTCTGAAATGCGAAAGTGCAAAATGGGTAAATAACACAAGAACCCATTAGAGTTAATCCAACGATGTAGATGGATTTAAACAATATCAGAGGGATACTAAGGCACGCTGCAGTGAGACTGCTAGAAACCATTGATGATGTTTGCTAGAGAAGTCGAAGAGTCCGCTGTGTGATCGCCAGAGGAGATGAAGAGTCTCCGAGATTTGTCCGGTGAAGGAATACTATTCTTAGAAGGGATTGACAGATGGATGGGCATTGAGGGCTGTAACCGAAACAGAGAAAGTGAGTTCTATTGTCATAGAGAAGACGAAGAGTCTCAAACTGCTAGAGAGGCTGAGGAATCTCAAGATAACATACAGTGATGCTGGACACGCGGGGCGAACCACCAGAGAAGATGAAGAGTCACGATGATGCTCAGATAGAGCACTCGAGAGGTGGAGGATAACGACATGGAGTTATCATGCAGAGGTATTGTGAACATTGCATGCATAAGGTGCACATAAGCTATAAGTACACGGTACAGAGAAAAGATGGCGGGTTGTTGCTGTTGCTGTAGGAGTTTGTTGTGGTTGTTTTTGGTGAAGGTGATTCATGTGTGAAGAAGGAGGAGAGTGCAGCAACTAAATAGGATAGAAGAGGAATTGTGAAGTGAATGGACATGGCACACAGAGCATAAAAAGTAGAAGAATAGACAACACAAGTGATGTGAGAAGAAAGGCAATGGGGCAGTCAGAGCAATGAAATGCAACAGAAAAATGATAAGTCTGGTAAGCCATTGTTGAACATCATATCACTGTAATAAATTTCAGTAGCAAAGATTTATATTTAAGGGTGGTTGGGAGGAGCTAGGGAGGACTGGTGTCCTTAAAGGTTTAGGTGGGTTCTTGAACTCAGGGAGCTGGAGCTTCCTTCTAGTTGGTGCTAGAGAAACCAGGGAGTTGGTGCTTCCTTCTAGTTGGTGCTAGAGAAACCAGGGAGTTGGTGCTTCCTTCTAGTTGGTGCTAG
>ML807288.1:18857-56939 GCA_009831015.1 Picea engelmannii
GGTTGGGCAGGTCAAGAGGAATAGAGTTGGTGGAAAATAAATATAGTTGTAGGAGAATACTAGTGGGTTGTGGGATTCTAAGTTGTGAGTGGACAGTGAGAGACCACCCTCTTTTGTGGATTTCTATCCCCAACTCGAGGTGAATTTTTGTTGATATTTGGAGCAACAAGTCTATGGTTGGGTGGAATGTTCATCCCAAGCAGCGAGTTGCACAACTGATTTAAAAGATAAGTGTTTTATCTGTCGTATGTGTTATATTTATGAGTTAAATTGATGTGCATCCACTCTATGTTAAAAAGGATTTATATGTTGTTGTTTTTGAGTTTATTAGTTGCATTTCATGCTTATCTTAGAATGATGTAGATGCATGAAATTAATGGTATCAGATAGTATTAAATCTGGTTGTAATTCGTAGTTGGTAAGCTATAGGAAATTAGTTAGTAGTAAAAAAAAAAATTATGATATTCTCACTCGTAATGGACCTCATCTCGGCTAGGGAATGTTACATTATGGTATTATAGCTTCTGGTTCGAACATTGGGCTTGTATGGGCCAGAACGAGTGTGAATTGGAAAAATTCACTATTATAGATTTTGGTCTGTGGGAATTTGGGGGGAAAATGGTGAAAAAAATCATAATGAAATCCCCAAATTCGTGAGAAAATTCAGGTCGGATTTGCCTCGTAGCCATCGAAGAGAAGTTTAATGGTATTAATCTGCAGAGTTGTAGAGATAAATTCAACCTGGAATGTCGAAATTCATGTTTTAATGGTGGCCGAAGGAGTTGGGAAATTTTGATGAATCAACAACCGAGATCCCTTTTGATCTCGATATCAGCAACCCAAATTCATTTTAATAAATTTAAAAACTTATAAGGTTTTAGGAATTTGGCAAGGTCGAGCAGATCAACGATCGAGAGTTATATTCGGCAGTTGGGAAAATGAGACAAATCAATGGTATGTATTCATTTTCATCCACTGGGAGGTTGGAGCAAATCAATGATCAATATCATTTTGAACAGTAGATCGACGACCCAGATTCATCAGGGACTTGGTAAAAAAATTATAAGTGTTGGAGTTTGCCAAAAGAATTCACTAATGGTTGATGATTGGGGGTCAACGAAATCAGAAAAGTGTTTCTATCAACCAAGAGAATTCATCGATGGTCGATGGTTAGATTGGAGAGTTGGGAAAATAGTTTGGTTCAACCAAAGTAAATCTCTGATGGTCGATGGCCGATGATTGGGATCAACAAAATTTGGTGTAATTTTTCATGTGTCCAAAGGAAATTGTCAATCGTTGATGGTCGATGATCAGGGTTCAGCAGAATTAGTGTGGTGTTCAATTCTCTAGGAGGATTTTTCAATTGTTGATAAAGGAAAGAGGAGGGTGACGTTTCATGCCACATCAACATCCATGTGTCATGCCATGTCATCCAGAGTGCGATATCGATGTCCATGTATCATGCCACGTCAACATATATGTGTCTTTCCATGTTAGAAAGGTTTCCATGCCGTCCAAGATATGTTCGATCATCAATGGTCTGGGTTCAAAAATTTTGTAAAGAAGTGGTTTCCAAGAGAAATGACCAATGGTTGATGATCAGGGTTCATGGAGATTCATGAGCAAGTTTGGTTTTCCAAAGAGAATCATCAATCGTCGATGTAGTGTTGGAAATCAACAATCCAGATTGTTTTAAGTTGTCAATCAATGGTGGAAATTGATCCGTGGGATTTGGAAAGGAGTATCGGATCAACGACTCAAATTTCACCTGATTTGAGATCGACAACTCAGATTTAAAGATTGGTATAATAGTAAAATAGTCAATTTTCTATGAAAATTTATAGTTTTTGAAGGTCATAAACTTGTGGGGTGATTTTGAGGCCATAAAAGACGTTTTTAGGCAATCAAAACCCATGAGAACATAGTGTACTTTTAGTACACATTGTCTTTGCAACTTAAATAAAATATCTCCAACAGATCTTTCGAACAAGATACTTTAGGCGCAAAACAAATCTCATATGAGAAAGTTACAACTGAAATAGTTAAGGGAAAGTTACAACCCCAGTTTATTTCCAGAGGCCATAACCCCTTGCTCAGAAGTCTGTTTGAGATAGACGAGTAGTCTATGGAAATATTATGAACCATAGAAGACAACCATGGAGCCATATTTAAAATCCGGGTATGTAGAAAAGTGCAGGAAGAGAAAGAAGACACGTGTAGAATACATGGATCAATTGGGAAAAATAGTCTAAATTTCTCCAGGCCATAACTTTCATCTCGGAGCTCAGATTTGAGAAAACGAATAGTTTCTGGAAAGGTATTGAGGAGGATAAAGAATATATCCACCCAAAATTTTGAATTGGGTGGTAAAATTATATCATAAAGTAATAAAGTAAATTATACAACAATAAGTGAGTGGAAATTACACTATGTGAATGTTGTAACTTTTCGCTCAGAACTTAGAATGAGGCATGAGTACAACCATTGGAGAGTTTTTTTAGATAGGAATGTGTCTAAGGAATCATATTTTGAATTGGTGCATTGTGTTATTCATAAATTGATATAAAGAATAACCTATATTATAATTGATGAAATGTTTTATGTTATGCATGTTTTAACAATAATTATTACATACACATTTCTTGCAAAATTATAGGTACAATAAAATAACTTTGGTTATTACATGAGGTCTAGAGTTATGGAAGATGCCCAGGGATCTTAAATTCATGAAGAAGAGGTAATAGGTGTGCATGTTAGCATGGTAAATGTTGAGACCGAGTTAGATGGAAGGAGAGGCGGGTATGAGTCTGTAACTATGAGAATCATGCATAGAGAAGTGCAGGGCTATAGGGAAGATAATGAAAGGATTAGAAAGATATAATACATAGCCTGAATATGTTGCATAAGAAAGTTAACAATGAATATAGCACCAAGCAAGTGACTACTTCTAAAAATGTGACATTATCTAGATCCCTAAGAAAAAGAGATGATCATGGGAATGACAAGAAATCAAGAAGCATGAATAGGCACCATCATTCTCCAAGGAAATCCACCAAAATAACTCAGGCAAGTTCAGGGCCAGGGAGTATCGCAAGTGTGTCTCTTGACCTTGTCAAGAGGCAAAAAGAAGGCTCGAGGAAAACATCTTGCAAGGTGAACTCAAGAAAATTAAGCCACCAACTTTCAATGGAAAGCATAGAAAGGGAGAATAGGTCAAGGCCTAGCTATTGGAAATGAAGAAATATTTCCAAGTGCATGATTACGCCTCAAGGGTAGAAGCTAGAATTGCAACCTACCACTTGCAAGAAAAGACAACCATGTGGTGGGATTAGCTTAAGAAAGCCAAGCACCTTGATGAGAAGAGGATCTCAAGGAGGTAGTTCAAAGGATAATCCCAAGAGAAATATTTGTCCGAGCATTATTATGAAAGGAATATGAAAGAGTTATTTGAACTCAAGTTGGGAAGCATGACAATGGATGAATATGAGAAGATGTTCTTTGAATTGTGGACGTATGTTGACTTCATAAATGATGAGAAGGTCAAAATCTAAAGGTTTCTGAGTAGTTTACCCTTTATTCTGTAGTGAGAAAGATACAATATGATAACCATATGAATTTGGAGGAATCCATAAGGAGAGAAAAACATATTTATGAGTAGATCAGGGGAAGGCCAGTTTTCCAAAAATCTTGGAATGACAAAAGGAAGGGTAAAATGGATAAAGGGCATAAAGGTTTTAAGTCACCCTTTTTCAAGAACAACCCCCAAGCAAATTGGCAAGGTCAATCAACCCAAAATGAGCACAAGACTATAGACTGATTTGGGAATAGAACAAGGCAATAGCTTATACAATGTTGGGGATGTGAGGGAAATCACTTATATAGAGATTGGCCTCACAAAGGAGAAAGAATGAGGACTATCCACAACATTCAAGAGGATGAAACAATTGAAGACATGGGAGGAAAAATGGCAAGGATTTATACAACCGTGGACAAAAAATAGGTAGAATATCAATCCCCCATGATTGAAGTGGAAGGTAAGATTGATAACCAACCCATAACAATTTTAATTGATTATGGAGCTAGCAATAGTTACATAAACTCTAACATTGTTGAAAGGTTTCACTTGCAAAGGAGTAAGCATAAGAAATATTGGTTAGTTCAATTAGCCATGGGGGTGTTGACAGACTAGAATGAAATGTTCAATCATATGATGGAAAATGCCCAATGGAAGGTCCCAATTAGAGTCACTCTCATTTGAGATAGTGTTTCCAACTAGATTTTGGCCTAGTTACCAATCTAACTAATATACTAACTAAATATGAATATGAGAATCGAAGGTTCTCATATGAATTAAAAATAAAAATCATAATTAACTATTTCTAAGCTAAGATGAATGATTAAATTTCTAAGATGCAAATTCTAATATACTCTAAACTAACCTGTCAGGATCAGGAGCAAGCTAAAAGATTAGTACAGTAGAAGATTTGTATTACTTGTACAAAACATATTTATATAGAAATGAATATTAAGGTTTGACAAAGTAATTAGTTATAACTAGCATAATTGATTGATAAATTGAATCACAAGGTTGTTGCACTCAAAATGAAAAATAATGGTGATTGTGAATAAAAGAATGCCAATTCAGAAGAAATTCATAAACTATAGAATAAGACATGCATAAATTGAGAAATTGCATTCATATACATTGACACCATCATTTTCATAAATGTCTCATGTTCTTTATTCATCCAAAAGTAATAATACTAGTCGTCTTTCAAAAGAACCAAAAGCCCTCTCCCTTTTACATTCATCTCATTTATAGAGGGACTATGGGATCCCTTCACATTATTTATCCTCTAAATGGTCAGGATCCTAAAGCAATGCTTCAGTTCCCTTTCCCAATTAGGACATTAACATAATTACAAAAAAAATGATTGCTCTGCAAAATTTCGGTTACAGTGAGATTATCAAGAGGGTCCCGACGGTTGGGACTTCGCATCTATGAACACCTTCCAAATTTTGGAGTATTCAAGTATGAAATCCACTCGATATAGTTGCATTCTTTCCAGTTTTTCCTTGCTTTTATACATGGGAATGATAATCTCTTTGCTCAAGATTTGTTCAACACGTTGCACGGAATCCTCTATCAATGCGATCATTATGGTGGGATGGATTAGTCTCGACTCTATAACCCTCACACTGATTTCGTTGATCGCTTGTATGTATTTCAAGCTGAGGTTTATTTTGGCATCCATGTCCTCGACCATTGTTTGGGTTGATGAAACCTTATCAATATCCCTAAGGGGGTCCATCCTGAACTATAAGAGTAGACTATATGTCGATCTCCATATCTAGGTACTTGAGGTAGTGATATGCTCATGAGTATTTAGGACATTTGTAATTGTTTCCATCCTTGCATCCAAGAGTCAACAATCTTTGATTCTTCATTCACCTGACTATATTGACAGGGTCTCTGGGAATTCCCATTGTGAGTCTTGCCATTCCATGACTATGTTGTAAGCTTCCAGGGATTTCCGTTATTTTTCATACATGATTTTACTTATGCATTCAACTTTTTCTGATCCGACCTGACCATCAGTACTTTGTCAATCACACGAAATATCCTCTAATGTGCATCCTGAAGTTCCTTGTTCTTTTCAATGGACCCCACTTTTATGGTTTCGAGAGAAGTTGTTTGGTTTTGTATTTCCTCCACAGCTTTCTTTAGTAGATCATTGTCTAGTTCTTCATTATTTCCTTTTCACCTCTTTGGTTAAAAGTTCTCAATTTAGCCAGCTCTCCTTTGAACCTTGTTACCCCCTAGTCATGTGTGGTTTTAAGCTTTTCCATCTCACTCACATGGGCCTTTTGGGTGAGGGAGGTTGTTTCACTGAATCTTGCATGTAAATATTTTTCATGTGTCTTGAGTCACCTTTCCATCCTCTTCATGGGTTTGCTTGGTTTGTTGAATTTCCTTTCTGTGTTCATTAGCCATAGTTTCCTTAATGGTTTCTAGGGTCATCTCTAGCTCAGTGACCCTGCCTTTTGCAACATCAAGTGCTCATGTGACTTCGTGGATTGATACTATGTTCACACTAGAAAAAGCACTGAGTGTTGAGGTTGCTTGTATCGCATTATCCTTCAAATCTTGTCCAAATTTCCATTTGATACTCCTTTCGGGAGATTCTTGGCTCACGTCATCTTTTCCTCTTTTCATTTTATGGGTTCTCTTATCGATAGCTCATGTCTGGTGGCTATAATAGTAATTGTCGATGACGACTACTACTCCTTAGAATTCAAGTCCTTCAAAAGTGAGTGATAAACTCCCTGGGACAGAGGCTAAGGGAGTGAACTCTTCTATCGAGGTGTTAACCAAATTGGCATTAGGGATTACAGTGATAATTGCATTTTTACCTACTATCCTGTCATCTTGGGTATCGAGAATGTTGATCCTATCTTTTTTCTTCTTTTCCTGGGCCTTTCCTGGGGAAGTCGATGTTGATTGTCCAGTGTTTGTTGTTACTCGTTCACTTGTATTAATTTTTCCTGGGGGAAGATCTTTATTCCAACTTTTCTCCAGTGCATCTTGTTTCTCCTCGAATTCCCTCTTCTTTATTTATTGGTACTTCTCTTCATCTTCTTCGCCTTTTCTCGTCAGTTTAACTTCTTTATCCCTCTTTTTCTGCTCTTCCTCATTTAGCCTATCTTTGTCTTTAAGGAGGAGGGATTTGAATTGTTCTAACCTAAATTTTATGTCATGATCTTCCTCTTTCCTTAGTTTTTATTGATTAGCATCAGTGGTGAGTCTCTCTATTGCTTCTTCAAAAATTAAATCCCCTTGGAAGACATCTTCTGAGAACCGGGCCTTGTACATAATTTGTGGCACAAACCTGACGACTTTCATGTGTTTGTACAACACATTTTGGGGGTCATGTGATTTGGGATGTCCAAGACAGAGGCATAATTCCTTTAGTGTTTTTTATTCCTTTTCGGCTTGCTTCTTGTTTTGTAAAGAGTATGAGCCTATGTGGAGGGGAAACATCAGCCATTACATTTTGTTCTTTTCTAATAGGTAGGAAGTGGCCCCTTCCTCCAAAGTTTGGTATCATATTTCTCTAGCCAATAACTTGTCAAGCACATATTTTGGCAGCAGGTGGGGTGGTCATGTGGCCCCATGGATCCTGACACGGGTGTAGTATTTCTTCATATACCAATCCCCAATATCCTTTAAAGTTTTTAGAGCCCGTGGAGAGATCATGTGTGGGAAAATACCAAAGATGACTTTGTGCAAGGTTGTGAGTAAATAGTCACATATCTAAAAGAAATATTGCTTGCACTTGACTTACCACAATTGCGAACAGTACAAATGGATCAAGCCTTTTTCTGGGGTCTAGACCCAACTAAATGTGGGGAATGAATTGTATACACACACAACATCTATGAGATAAGAATACATGTAGCATCTAGGGTTTTTAGTACCTTTGGGATCTTGGATATGATTAGCGATGTTGAAAGAAAGGATGCTCACCTAGTTGAATGCTTGGCCCTTCTAGACTACTATGTAAGCCATGGATAACCACTCCTTCCTAAAAGGGGTGCTAGTTTCCTCACCATAAAGTTTGCATATCATGGTACTCAATATCCTGTAAGGACTCTTAAGGTATCATCTTGGGATATACCTTTCCCCCTTTTTGCTAGCCATTCTTCATCGTAAACCCAATCTTCCATTAGGGTCTCGTAGTCTTCATGTTCAACCCCGGATTGGTATAAGAATGACTCATCCATGGATATTGTAGGTTCTAGGGTCTGATATATAGCTCAGATATCTTCTTCTTTGAGTGACGCGATTGAGGGACCTGAGGTATTGACCATTAGTCTCACATATTTCTATGGATACGTAAAACACCATCTAGTTGCATCATTGTAAGGAAAAAGCTATGGGTGGGTAGATACTATATGAATATTGCTTTTCTGGATATTCCTCTACTCAACGATGTCTAGGTCATCATAAAGGAACCTTTCATTCTGGAACACATCCAAAATATTAGGATAGTTGAGGTAGTGTTCCATTCCATCGTGGTTTTTCATGTCAATGGTGTTGAACGACTCAAGGATTGAAGTTGGAACAAGTGTTCCAGAAGTTTGGAGTTTTCCCTTCCTAGTTAGCATCCAAGACATTTCATCACCTTCATAAATAAATGAGTCAATAGTTAATAGGGTCATTTAAGAGACATAAATACCAATGTTCAAATGATTTATAGGATACTCACTCAGAAATAGGGGATGATAATTAATCAAACCGAGAGAACAAAAATTTGTGAACACGATGTTTATCTTACTTAGTGAGCAAGTGAAAAAAAAACTAGAGTCTTGACATTGTATAAACACTTCACAAATTCCCTTCAAACTTTAGTGTAATCAATGAACAAGGTGTGATACAAATTAGAATAGGTCAAGGTAGTACAGAGTAAAATAAATGCATTCGCGGGTGCTAGGAAGTTATAGTCATTGAGAAGTGGGAATATTGAAAAGGCAGGATCTTAGAACAACTATCGTCATTGGAAATTGATATGGATAAGAGATGTTAATATGAATATGGGGAAAACTCCAATGATGATAACTCATGATCCGGCCACTTAACCTTAATTAAAATGCTTAATCTTTAATGACGACCCCTTTAACATTCATCGATATGACTATTGGGCGCCAACCTTCTCTTTAATGGTGTTGATGAGACGTCGAGGTAATCATGGGGGAAAGGTATTGGATAAGTGTGAGATCGACAGGGGTGAGGTAGTCGATGATGGCAAGGTTCGTCTAATCCATAGGATGAGTTGATGTGTAATCGTTAGAAAGGTAGGATGGTGTCGTCGATGGCGGAAGGTAGAGGTGAAGAGGTAATTATGCTATGAAACTTCCAACGACGATAAGCTTTTGCCAAAAAGTGTCAGTCGGTACTAACATAGCATGTGGAGGTGAGGGGATGGTATTATGTACAAACTAAGGTGTGGGCCCAATGTGAAACATAATACTGACATGGAGTCGAGATTTGATTCGATGGTGCTAGTTGGATTATTATGGGCAAAATGAAAAGGGTGTGTCTTCATCGGTAAACATGGATAAGCTCGCGAGGGTGATGTTAGGGAGTTGTCAATCCCTGATGAGGATGTTATGAAGCATCATCATCAGTGAAATGTGGAGATGAATATGCATGTATAATTTGGTAAGGGAGCGATGATGAAATGGGTAAGGATGAGGTTGCATGAGAGAATGGAAGATGACCTAGCTTAAGTAACTAAGTTTCAAGCGTGCGGGTAGAAGGGTAATAAAACTAGTGGATATTTTATTTGTTCAGATGACGGAAGCCATGTGTTGGGGGGTTCATCTATAGGTGCATCAATAACTAGGTAGGTCAAAGAGTAATAACTTGTAAAGAGAAAAAAAAAGTGGTGTGTGCCCCCACCAAGACTGATAGTTTGGGTGGGTTTTTTGTGTTGTCACAACAAATGGAAACTTACTGGGAAGAACTAGTTTTCTCTGAGCTCAAGAGAAAATAAATTAAACCAGAACAATGGTGGTTTTAAATTTAGACAACTCACACAATATACAGATTGAGGACCCCACATCAATCACCTTAAAGAAAAGTCAGAAGAAAATCTTGTTACCAATGATCTTCCACATAATTATAATGAGTGTTAATTGGTGTTTATTTCATGCATCCATAGTGAAACATGGGAGTAACACCACAGAGGAATTCTTATTGAACGTTATAGACTAAAGTTTTTTCCTTGTCTCTCTTTCCTGGCATTACTTCACTGCCACTGAGTTTCCATAGCCCCAACAAATATGCCTTGGTATCATACAAGCATGGCCCCACTGCCAGTGAGTGTCCATAGTCCTAACAAGTTTACTTGTACTTACCTCACTTTTAGTAACATTTCCAACTCCCTCATGATTATTCTTTTCTGCCTTTACCTTTTAGATATATAATTTATGTATTTCTTTTGCAACATATGTAAGGGTGGATAGGAAGTGGGGTGATATGAGAGTTAATTTGATATTCTAGTCTAAGTCGACAGTTCATTCTCGTGAGTCCATAGACATGAGTCATAGATGAATTATAAATAGGAGAATATCAAGGGCAAAATCACTGTAATTATACAGAATACATTGAATTCGGGAGATTTCAAAAAACTTGAGCATAACTGATCTGAAATCAGTGCTTAGCAATTTACACTCTGACTTTGATTTTATCAAGACCTTTTCTGACAATGCATGTGAATGTATAAGTGATAAAAAATTAAATATTGAAGAGAAATGGAAGATAACACAAAGAATCAAACCATCAAAAAAATAGAACATCGGAAGTTGATAATGGAGTTCAGAAAATTTGCCTACGTCTCTGGGCCCTTGTCTTCAGTGGGGGAGGCTTCTATATTAAAATTCAATGCTTAAAATCTACATCAAAATTGCATCATTTATGTCTCTGAATCACTCATCTATATTTTTCTATGTCTCAGTAACTCGATGCAACAAACAAAACCGAAACAGGAGGAGCAGAACTCCCGTAAATTACCTCCAAAGCTCAGCTACTCTTCAGACTTCACTGCATAAGACAACTTGGCCTTCACAAATTCTTCTTAAATTTGCTCCAAGATGCTTTTTTCCTACTTAAAACTCCAAAATAGATTTTTTAATATATCCATGAGGTAGAGGGATAAAATCCCAACAACCCACCTCTTGTGGTACTCAATTTGGGCCAATATCCACCAAGATATGGCCAAAATACCATAAAAATCAACATAAAATATTAATAAACCCAAATAATTAGGTGGAAAACCCACATTGGGAAAAAATGCACACTGGACCCCTTTTCTCTGGTCCCTTGGTCGCATGGAGTGCAATTTGGTTGAGCACTATCCCTTGTTTTCCACCTTGGCTCCTGGTCTGGCGCCCCTCGTCGCGTGGCTAGCCCCCACCGACCGAGCCTTATCCCAAAAAATGTGTAGATCATTATAAGCCATTTAGTATAACAAGAACCGCATGCGCCCTGTTGGCTAGCACTCTTGGTGTAGCTCGTTTCCTTTCTCGGAGGTCAAGGGTTGGAATCCTCCAAGCGTGGAAACAAATGTTTACCAAGCCAACAATGGCCAAATCTGGGGTGCCATGTGGAACCCTGTGATTGGGCCACGTGTCACCTTATGATTGGTCTGTACTGTCTAGTCACCACACAGTCAGTTGTCCAATCAGCATTTCCATGTCACTATCGTACCTGCCACATCATTTTTGTACCTACCATGTGTCATGTTGTCGTTGGTGCCACAGCATGTCCGTACAACCACATCATTGTCGACCTACCACATGTCTCAACTGGATGATTCCATGTCACTACCATACCAGCCATGTGTCATGCTACCACCGGTGTCACATCACATATAGACTTCCACGTGTCACTGTCGTACAGTTTCATGTGTCAATTTTTTATTGGTCCAAATCAACCCCTAAAAATGCCAAAAATGATTGCCACATGGCACACCCTGGTGTTTCCACTTGTCCTACTAATGTCATGCTAACATCATCTTCCACCTATGTTGTTGGCGTACTGCTAACGTCAGTAGTACGGACTACTGACTTTGACCTTGACTTTTTTCCAGTTTGACCTGAACTTCAGATTGTGATAACTTCGCCATATGGAGTCCATTTTCAAAAATATATATATATATATGGTCGGAATCAGCTCGATGAGACCGATGCGATGGCATTGGTTTCTTCTGATTCTGAGAACTTTTATTTTTAGGCCTTTTTGGATCCATTTGGATCACACCTCCCCGCTAAGACCTTTTGGTCCTCCAAAAGGGTATTACATAAATTAACTACATCATTACATCAATTGACTAAAAACAAATAGTCTAGACTCAACAAAACATTAACTAGACTCAATAAGTGATTTCATAAATCAAATCACTTTTATTACATCAACTAGACTACACACTTACTCGATGAAATATTTACATGTGGGGCATAAAATCTACCCATTTCCAAGCAGATAACCCATCTCTTATCGATGGAGTTTCACGATCATTATTTTGCTCCTCTGCACCATCCTTATTATGCTCTGGCCCTTCATGATTTTCCCTATTCTTATTCACAATTCTTGCAATATAGTCAACCTACTCTGATGCCACTTGATCTGAAATCGGTGCTTACCAATTTACACTCTAACTTCAATTTTATCAAGACCTTTTCTGACAATGCATGTGAATGTATAAGAGATAAAAACATAAATATTGAAGAGAAATAGCAGAGAACACAAAGAAGCAAACCATCAATAGAATAGAACATGGGAAATTGATAACGGAGTTCGGAAAATTCCCCTACATCTTTGGACCCTTGTATTCAGTGGGGGAGGCTTCTCTATTAAAATTCGATGCTTAAAATCTACATCAAAATCACATCATTCAGGTCTCTGATTGACTCATTTGTATTCCACTCTCTCAAGAAGCTGACGCAATGGACGACACTGAAAAAGGTGGAACAAAAATCCCAAAAATTTCCTCCAAAGTTGAGCTACTCTTCTGGCTTCACTACATAAGACAACTTGGCCTTCACAAATTCTTCTTCAATTTTCTCCAAGATGCTTGTTACCTGCTTAAAACTCCATAATGGCTTGGTTTATATATCCATGAGGTAGAGGGCTCAAATCCCAACAACCCACCTCTTATGGCACTCAATTTGGGCCAATATCCACCAAGATATGGCCAAAAAACCATAAAAATCAACATAAAATATTAAAAAACCCAAACAACTAGGTGGAAAACCCACATTGGGAAAAAATGCACATTTTCCCCCTTTTCTTCGAGCCCTTGGTCACATGGAGTTCCATGTGGCCAAGCACTAGCCCGTGTTCTTCACCTTGGCTCCTGGTCTAGCGCCCCTAGTCACGTGACTAGACCTCTTCGACCAGGCCTTATTCCCCAAACTGTGCACTTAACCAACTTAAAACAAATATATGCCATTTGGTATAACAAGAACCACATGCACCCTATTGGATATCTCTTGGCATAGTCTGTTGCCTTTCCCGGAGGTCAAGGGTTTGAATCCTCCAGAGGCGGAAACAAATTTTTACCCAGCCAACATTGGCCAAATCTGCGTTGCCACATGGCACCCTGTGATTGGTCCATATTGTCCATTCACCACATAGTCAACTACCCAGTCAACACTACCACATCATTGTCATGCCTACCACATGTCATGATGTTGTTGGTGCCACGTCACATCCATACAACCACGTCATTATTGTACCTGCCACATGTCTCAATCGGATTATGCCACATCATTTTTGTACCAGCCCCACGTATCATGCTGCCACCGGTGCCACATGTCACTTCCGTATAGTGCCACATGTCAATTTTTTTATTGGTCCAAATCAGCCCCTAAAAATGCCAAAAATGATTGCCACATCGCAGACCCTGGTGTTGCCACATGTCCTGTTGATGTCATCATGACATCATGTTGATTTCATCTGCCACATGTCCTACTGACGTACTTCTGACGTCAGCAGTACGAACTATTGACTTTGACCTTGACTTTTTTCCAGTTTGACATGAAATTCAGATTGCAATAACTTCGTCATATAGAGTCCATTTTTGGAAAAAAAAAATATGGTCAGAATCGGCTCGACAAGCCCGACGCGATGGCACTAGTTTCGTCTGATTCCAAGAACTTTTATTTTTAGGCCTTTCTGGATCCATTTGGATCAGGAACAAAGGCATGTCATGAGATTGGTCGCATAAGTACAGATAATTGATGGAACTCGTAAAAAGGGTATTGAATTTATAGGTTAGAAGTTTTCTCTTGGCACAAGTGAACCAGTTCCCATTTTATGTACCACCATTACACATCAATATAACTGTTGATGACAAGGTAACTTGATCACTTCAAAATTGAAGGGCATTCACAAAACAAGGCATTTACATGAGTCAAACAATATCGGGTTCTTATTACAAAGGAAAAGGTTGGTTTGTTCCAGCAAACAGTAAGTAATTCTAAATTAAAAAGCGCAGAAAGAAGAGGAAAAGTTAAACGAAGGCATGGGGAAAAGAGATCTGGGAGAAAAAGGAAGGATGATTGGAGTGAGAATAACAGAACACGGGAAAATAAAACAAAGAAAACCTTACTATGTACAAGGATAAATCACCATCAATGATTAGGAGAACTATTTTTTGAGGATTTGGCCATTGACATGGAGCTCCTCCTCATCTCCCTGCAATGGTTTAAGTCTGAAAGTTCTGGGACCTATTTTATGGTGAATCAGATAGGTTCCTAACCACAACTTATGGAATTTGGTGTGTTTTCCCTTTAGTTCATTGGATTTGTGCATTTGAGAACAAGGTATCCCTCCTGAAAATATTTATTACCCACAACTAACTTGTCAAACCATTTTTTGATTATTCCTCGATGGTGTGGTAGGTTCATCTTAGCTTTTTCCCTTTCCTCCTCCTGTTTTAAAAACATGTTTAATCTCTCCTACATTACTGGGCAAGCCTCATCTTGGATATATTGGGCCAATTGCAAGGCAGGTAGGAAATTATGGGTAGGCACAGTGGCTTCATGTCCATAGACCAAGAAGAAGGGAGAGTTACCAATAGATGACTTGGGAGTCACTCTATCAGCCCACAAGGTGTCCTGAAGGGCGAGGTGTCATTTTCTTTGATGATTGTTGACAGTTTTCTTTAGAATTTTAATGTGTTTCTTATTAGTTGGCTCTACTAAACCATTCCCTTGTGGCTAATAATTCATTGAATACATAACCTAATACATCATTCCAGACCAAATTTAGTTAATTTCAGAAAAGAAAAATATTTGGCATTATCAAAGACTAATGATTCAGGAATTCCAAATCTGTTAATAATATGAGATTCAAGGAACAAAGTCACCTAGTTATCGTTGATAGTCTTCAAGGGAATTTCTTCACTCCATCTAGTGAAATAGTCAGTAGCGGTCAAAATGTATTTGTGTAGTTGGGAAAAGTTAGGATTGATTTCCCCAATTACTTGCAGTCCCCATTGTTGAAAGGGGCATTCGATGATCAAAGGATGTAGGGGAAAGGAAAAAAAAATTCTCTCTCGGATGGCATTTGGCACTGCTGGAATTTCCTTGCATATGCATGAGAGTCCTTAAATAAAGTGGCCCAGCAATAGCCAGCTTTGAGGATTTTGTGAGAAGTGGTGTCTCCACCGTAATTTCCACTAGTCGTTCCATCATGAAGTCTAGATAATATCTCTTTTGCGTCCCTTATCTCAAGACATCTCATAAAAACACCATCATAATTTTTTCTGCATAGCATTCCATGGATGAGTTGATATTGAGTAGACTTGTGTTTGAGGGATCTTTTCTTTTTGGGATCTAGATAATGTGGGGCTGACCCATAATATTTCATTTCGTAAAACCATTGGTCTGAGTTGATAGGGATGTAAAAGATCTCTCTTTCAAACATCTCTTGATTTTGATACAAAGAATCTTCATGTAATTTATGGTGTGTTGATTCAACAACAAATTTTCATAGACCCTGGCCTTTGATGATTTTTACAAGCTTAACCTTCAGGTCATACTCCTACAGAGATGTAATCCAATTCAATCTCTTTTCTACCAAGTCTTTCTATATCAAGAGATTTCTGACAGCAAGGTAAGGAACCATAACTTTGGTATTAGATTTGAGCATGAATGACCTAAAGTGTTTGACTGCTTTGAATACAACATAGGCTTGTTTTCCACCTATGGGTAGTTCAGGTATGATCCTTGTAAGCTAGAGCTTATAAAAGCCACATGGAATTCATTGCCTTCTTGTTTTTTCTGCGTTAAAACAACCTAGGCCCAACTAAATGTGGGGAATGAATTGGTTGAACACACAACATCTATGAGATATGAAGACACGTAGAAGTCAATGTTTTTCATACCTTTCGGATCTTAGATACTCTTAGTGATGCTGAAAGAAGGATGCTTACCCAATTGAACTCTTGGCCCTTTTGGACTACTGTGTAAGCCATGGGAAACCACTCCATCCTAAAATGGGTGTTAGTTTCCTCGCCATAAAGTTTGCATATCATGGTATTCAACATCTTGTAAGGCCTCTTAAGGTATCATGTTGGGACATATCTTTCCCCCTTTTTTTCTCACAATTCTTCATCATAAAACTAGTCTTCCATTAGGGTCTTGAGGTCTTCATGTTCAACCTTGAATTTGTCTAGGAATGACTCATCCAAGGATATTTTAGGCTCTGGGGTCTAATATCTATTTCGGATGTATTTTTCTTTGAGTGAAGAAATCGAGATACATGAGGCATTGACTATTATTATTTTATATTTCTATAGATACACAAAACACCATCTAACTGTGTCATTGTAAGGAAAAATCTCTGGGCGGGCAACTAATGTATGAATATCGATTTTTTGGATATTCATGTACGCAACAATGTTTGGGTTGTCAGACATGAAACTTTCATTCTAGTACACATCCAGAATCTCATAATATCTAAGGTAGTTCTCCATTCCATTGTGTTTGTTTGTGTTGGTGATATTGAACAACTCAGGGATTGAAGTTGGAACGGGTGTTCCAAAAGTTTGGATTTTTCCCTTCCTGGTCAGCATGCGGGACATTTCGTCACCTGCACAAACAGATGAGTAAACAGTTAATAGGGTCTTTTTAGAGAAAGAAATACCAATGTTCAAATTATTTGTAGGATATTCACTCATAAACAGGGGACAATAATTAATCAGACCATGCGAACAAAAATTTGGAACACAACATTTATCTTACCTAGTGAGCAAGTGAAAAAAAAAATAGAGTCTTGACATTTTATAAACACTTAACGAATTCCATACAAACCTTAGTGTAATCAATGAACAAGGTGTGATACATCTTGGACTAGGTCAGGGTAGTACATAGTAAAATAAATGAATTTGCAAGCGCTAAGGAGTTATAACCATTGAGGAGCAGCAAGATTGAAAAGGCAGGATCGTCGAACAATTATCGTCGTTGGAAATTGATATGGATAAGAGATGTTAATATGAATATGGGGCAACATTCCACAAGGATAACTTGTGATTGGGCCACTTAACCTTAATTACAATTCTTAAGTTTTAATGACAACCCCTTCAACGTTCATCAATATGATCGTTGAGCACCAACCTTCTCTTTAATGGTGTTGATGGGATGTCGAGGTAATCATGGGGAAAAGGTACTAGATAACTGTGAGATCGACAATGGTGAGGTAGTCAATGATGACCAGGTTCCTCTTGTCCATAGGATGAGTTGATGTGAAATCGTTAGAAATCAACGATAGTATCATTGTCAGTGAAAGGTGGAGGTGAAGAGGTAACTGTCTTATGAAACTTCCAACGACAATAAGCTTTTGCCGAAAAGGGTTAGCCGATACTAACCTGCCATGTGGAGGTGAGGGGATGGTCTTATGTATAGACTGAGGTGCGGGCCCAATGTGAACAATAGTACTGGCATGGATTTCAAATCCAGTTCGACGGTGCTAGTTGGATTATGACGAGGAAATAGAAAAAGGCATGTCTTCTTCAGTAAACATGGATAAGATCGTGAGGGTATTGTTGGGAGTTTTCGATCCCTGACGACGACGTTATGAAGTGTCATCGGCAAAAAAATGTGGATATGAATATGTATGTATAATTTTGTAAGGGAGCGACGATGAAATGGGTAAGGATGACGTTGTGCGAGAGAAGGGAAGATGACCTAGCCTATGTACCTAAGTTTCAAGCGTGCAGGTAGAAGGGTAATAAAAATAGTGGATATTTTATATGTTCATATGAGGGTAGCCATGTGTGTTGGGGGGGTTTCTATAGGTGCATCAATAACCAGGTAAGTCAAAGAGTAGTTCCTTGTAAAGAGAAAAAAAAAAGTAGTGTGTGCCCCCACCAAGACTGATAGTTTGGGTGGGGTTTTTTTGTTGTTACAACAAATGGAGACTTACTAGGAAGAACCAATTATCTCTGAGCTTAAGAGAAAATTACTTAAACCGGATCGATGTGATTTTTACGTTTAGAAAACACACACAGTATAGAGATTTAGGACCCCACAACAATCAACTTGAGGAAAAGTCAGAAGAAAATCCTATTACTAGTGATCTTCCACATAATTATAGTGAGTGTTAATGGGTTCCTATTTTATGCATACACAATGAAACATGGGAGTGACACCATAGAGGAATGCTTATCGATTGTTATAGACTGAAGTGTTTTCCTCATCTCTCTTTTCCAACATTGCTTCATTGCCAACAAGTGTCCATAGCCCCTATGAAGATGCCTTGGTATCATACAAGCATGGCCCCACTGCGAGTGAGTATCCATAGCCCCGACGGGTTTACTTGTACTTCCCACACTTTTTGTAGTGTTTCCATATTCCTCATGATTATGTTTTTCTCCCTTCACCTTTTAGATATATAATTTATGTATTTATTTTCTAACATAGGTAAAGGTGGATAGGAAGCAGGGTGATATGAGAGTTATTTTGAGATGCTAATCTCAATCGGTAGTTCATTGTCATGGGTCCATAGACATGAGTCACGAATGCATTAGAATTAGGAGAATATCAAGGAAAAAATCACTTGAATTATGCAGAAGACATTGAATTCGGGACATTTCCAAAAACTTGAGCAGAACGCAGGAATGTCATGAGAGTGGTCACATAAGTATAGATAATCGATGGAAGCCATAAAAAAAGGTGTTGAATTTACAGATTAGAAGCTTTCTCTTGGCATAGGTGAAATCATTCCTCTTTTATGTACCACCATTACACATCAAGATAAGTGTTGATCACGAGGCAACTCAATCACTTGAAAATAGAAATCCATTCACAGAATAAGGCATTTACATGAGTCAAACAATCTTGGGTTCTTGTTGCAAAGGAAAAGGTTAATCCAGAGTGGCGAACAATAAGTTATTCTAAACTAAAAAGTGTAGAAAGAAGAGGAAAATTGAAACAAAGGAATGGGAAAAAGAGATCTGGGAGAAAAACAAAGGATGATTGGAGTGAAAGTAACAGAACACAGGAAAAGAAAATAGAGAAAACCTTACTATGTACAAGGCTAAATCACCATCGGTGATTAGGAGAAGTATTTTTTGAGGATTTTTCCATTGACAGGGAGCTTCTCCTCATCTCCCTGCAATGTTTTAAGTCTGAAAGTTCTGGGAAGTATTCTTTGGTGAATCAAATAGGGTCCTAACCACAACTTCTGGAATTTCGTGTGTTTTCCCTTTAGTTCATTAACTTTGTCCCATTTGAGAACAAGGTCTCCCTCCTGAAAATATGTATTACCCACAATTGACTTGTCAAACCATTTTTTACTTATTCCTTGATGGTGTGTTAGGTTCATCTTATCTTTTTCCCTTTCTTATTCCACTTTTAACAACATGTTTAATCTCTCCTGCATTACTAGGAAAGCCTCGTCTTGGGCAGATTGGGCCACTTGAAAGGTGGGTAGAAAAGTATGGATAGACACATTGGATTCCTATCCATAGACCAAGAAAAAGGGAGAGTTACCAATAGATGACTTGGAAGTCACTCTGTCATCCCACAAGGTGTTCTGAAGGGAGAGGCACCAATTTCTTTGATGATCATTGACATTTTTCTTAAGAATTTTAATGAGGTTCATATTAGTTGACTCTGCTAAACCATCCCCTTGTGGGTAATAATTCAATGAAAACTTAACCTTAATATTCCACTCTAGAGAAAATTCGGTTAATTTCATAAAAGAAAAATATTTGGCATTATCAAAGACTAATGATTCAAGAATTCCAAATCTGGTAATAATACGAGATTCAAGGAAGGAAGTCACCTAGTTATCATTGATAGTATTCAAGGAAATTGCTTCACTCCATCTAGTGAAATAGTTAGTAGCGGTCAAAATGTATTTGTGTAGTTGGGAAGAGTTAGGATTTATTTCCCCAATTACATCCATTCCCCATTTTTTAAAGGGGCATTCAATTATCATAGGCTATAGATGAAATGAAACGTTTTTTCTCTCCCAGCTCACATTTGGCATTGTTGGCATTTCCTTGCATATGCGTGAGATTCCTTGAAAAAAGTGGGCCAGTAATAGCCATCTCTTAGGATTTTGTGAGTAGTGGTGTCTCCACCATAATGTCCACTGGTTGGTCCATTATGAAGTTCAGATAATATCTTTTCTGCATCCCTCACCTCAAGACATCTCAGAAAAACACCATCATAATTTGTTTTGCATAACATTCCCTGGATGAGATGATATTGAACAGACTTGAGTCTGAGGGATATTTTCTTTTTTGGATCTATATAATGCAGGGTTGACCCATGAGTTAAGTAATATTTCATTTTGTAAAACTATTTATTCGAGGCTACAAGGATGTAACAAATCTCTCTTTCAAACAACTCTTGATCTTGATACAAAGAACCTTCATGTAATTTATGGCATGTTGATTCAACAACCAATTTTCATAGTCCCTAGCCTTTGATAATTTTTTCAAGCTTAATCTCTGGTTCATACTCCTGTAGAGTTGTAAACCAATTCACTCTATTTTCTGCTAAGTCTTTCTCTATCAAGAGATTTCTGATAGAAGGGTAAGGAACCATAACTTTAGTCTTAGATTTGAGAAAGAATGGACTGGAGTGTTTGATGAATTTGAATACAACATAGTCTTTCTTGTCAACCTATGGATAGTTTAGTTCTTCTCCTTGTAAGCTAGAGATCATAAAATCCACAGGGAATTCATCATCTTTCCAGTTATTCTGCATTAAAACAGTTGGGAATGCAGTGTCTGGAGTGAAGGTGTAAAATATGAACCCTCGACTAAAGTATACGCTTAATAGTTTGGGAGATTGCGATATGTCTTATTTGATATTACCAAAAGATTATTTTTCTTTAGGTGTCCATATGAATTCAACATTCTTTTTTATCATGTTTTGCATGGGTTTTATTGTTTCAGAAAAGATGGGAACGAAACGTCTCACAAAATGTATTCTTCTCAGGAATGATTGCATGGCTTTCTTGTTATGAGGGGGAGGGATTTTAGCGATAGCTTTGGTTTGCTCAGGTTTGATTTCCATGCCATTCTTGGAAACAATGAACCCTAATATCTTTCCTTCATCAACAACAAAAACATATTTTTTTGGGTTAAGAGAGATATTTTATCTCCTACACCTATTGAATAATTTATTCAAATGAGTTATATGCTCTTTTTTGTCCCTTGAGAATATAGTAACATCATCAAGATACACCACAACACATTCTCCAAGTATACCCCTAAAGGTGATGTCCATAGCTCTTTGGAAGGCTGCTCCAACATTGATGAGACTAAATGACATGTTTTTGTAAGCATATGTTCCCCACTTAGTCCGGGAAGTTGTTTTTAGTTGATCCCCATTGACCACCAAGACTTGGTTATAACCGGAATAGCCATCTAAAAGGGAAAGCATCTCAAAGTCGGATATACACTATAGAATTTGTTCCATTGGAGGCACTGGGTAATTATCTTTCTCTGGGGCTCTGTTCAGATTCATGAAGTCAATACAAAGCCTTATATGCCCATTCGTTTTCTTATTGGTACTAAGTTAGAGATCCATTGAGTATGCCTAACTGGAAATATGATTTTGGCAGCTAGCAACTTATTTAGTTCTACTTTAACTTGGGGTTCAAGATTAGGGTACATATTCCAAATATTTTGTTGAAATGGTTTTGTTTGAGGCTTCATAGGAATGATGTGTTCAATGATATTGGTGGCATACGTCTTGATATCTCCATAGGTCCAAGCAAAAATTTCTTTCTATTCTTTCAATAATTTTATGTAAGATTGCTTTTCTTCGGGAGAGCAATTTCTTCCGAGATTAATGTTTTGTGGAGTGGTATTTTTTCCCATGTTTACCACTTCAAACTTCATGGATGAACTATTGGTTTTACAGTTGGTAATTTTTTTGAACTTGTCTTGGAGATCGTTAAGTTTATCTAGTCTTGTTACATTTTCGGGAATATTGTTGGTCAAACTTGGAATTTTTTTTTTATTGAGCGTGATAAACAACATCTAAATTCATCAATCGGTCATTCTGACCTTCATCTATAATAGAGTCTTTGAAAGTATATCTCATATGAAATAAATTAACGAGTTGTTGGTCATCGTAAAAGACTCTCCAACTAGTGATATTGTCAGGGATTGAAGGCCTATATAAAAGTTCAATGGAGAAAGTGTTAGACATCAATCCATCTCAAGGTATTAGTCTGGATGCAACATTGGCCAGCAAATTAGCATCACAGTTTAATGAACGAGGAACATAACTAATGTTAAATGCAACAAAAGATTTGATTAGTTCCCATACCTCTGATTGATAATGTTTTAAATTACTTGAAAGACAATTGATGGTGTTCCTTACCTGTCTTATGACAATTCCAGAATCTCCAAATACCTTAATCTTCTCAGCTTTCAAATCTACTTCCTTTATTAATCCTTGCAACAAATATTCATATTCAACACTTGTTACTAGTGCATTGGAATTCAAGTCTGCATGCAATTAATATTCTCTTTCCTTTCGAATCTTTCAGTATGCATCCAACACCCGCACCTTCTAAAGATTTGGATTTGTCAAAAAATAGTGTCCACAGGTTAGGATCCCCTTTCTTGGTTACAAAATTTGATTTTAAGCTTTCAATTTTTATTTTTTTTTAGTGGGGTTAGTAGAATTAGTGAACATTTCTAATCTATATTTGGAAACTATGTTAGGTTGTACATCAGGGGAACTGTTAGTCTGTTCTATTATTTCACAATTGTTCTCAACAACCTGGGTGCAATGAAGGATTCCAAATTGTGTGTTAGATTCCGAAAGGGATGATGTTTCAGCTATAAAATTCACAAAAAAGGTTTCGTATGAATAATTACCCAAAATTGAGTTGTTAAACATTATCGGTTCATTTGGGTCATTTAGGTCAGTAACAACATGTTTCATATACCTCTCCATGTCAATCCTGATTTGATTCATTTTACCATTATAAGGGAGCCATAAATGAGACCAATCAGTAGCAAAGTATCCATTCAACATATTGTTGAGCACTCAACACACGCTAAAAATCCTTTGTCAATTTTTTTACTTTTTGGGTACCACTTGATCTTCTACAATGTCTGATTCTATTTCATTTTTGGAAATGTTTGTCTTTTCTCATTATCATGACTGTCATCACCTATCCAAGTTTTCTTGAATGTATGAAACCCCATGAACAAAAATATCTTAACACCTGAATAAGGAATCGGCAGCCAAACACCCCACCCAATGCACTCAGGTTCGGTATCAAAAGGAATTCAAAGAAGAAAAAGGAACCACTTGAAAAACCTTAGTCATCGAGCATCGATCTCCATCAGCATTGGCAGAAGGAAGTTCCAGTTTGCATTAAATTTTTTCATATAGATATCATCAATAGCCGATGCCCAACGCGCTTTATCAGGATCAGAGAAAACCTAGAAGGATCACAAAAAACATTCTTGCCGGTCCCCAATGCATTTTCAGCATCAACACTTTCTCAAGGGATGTGATCCGAAATCACTTTGATAAGTTTTTTGTCAATCCTGGACACTTTTTCAACATCGAAAAGCTAAGGTTTGTTTAGAACGAATAACCTAAGGAAATTCCCGACTCCAATTAATACAAGAAAATTGAGTCACTAGTCTTCAATGCCATGTGTCTTTACCAGGTAAGAGGGTCATATGGTCTAGTTCTATCCTGAGTCATTCTTGGTTCCCTAGGTCTGAGTCACACCTCCGAGTCAGCTTTGTCACGTCAACATTGTACGGTAAGACCAATCGGCGTCAGATATTTTAACAGGAGGATACCAATGAAAGCATTCGTGGCACAACCCCTATCCCTCATCCACCCACTGAAAGAGCGACACGACGGGACGTTTTTAGCATTAGATACGATCAGATTTTGAGCATTCAAGGAGATAATTAATATCTGACATCGCATTAGTTTCTACCTCGTGCGCCAATCAAAACAGTTGTTTAAAATCACCGATAGAACACATCACCACCCACGCCTCCACCTTAAACCCACGATGAATTCAAGTTCTAGATATTTAGCGACCAATTTATTGAAAATTCACTCATAACCTGAATTGAATGGATGATGTAACACGGTAAGATCTTTCTTGTTTAAATTCTCTTAATCCATTATGAACGAAATCATTCCGCGTGAAAGAGAATTATGGAGCATCTGAAGGAGCAAGACAAGAAACTCGAAGGTTGTATCGTCTCCGTGATTATCAAAATAACTAGGTTTTAACAAACTTCAAAGGTATGTGTCCTAGTCTATAAATTTAACATGGCCATAATTTATATGTTTTATCCAATTTTTTGTTTTTACATAGTCTCTGAAATTTTATTTTTAATTTGCAGGAACAATGCCTCCAAGAAATCCAACCACTAGACGATCATCGAGAACATCGAAGTTGAAAGAGCTAGAGGTAGGCGAAGGCTCTTCTCCAGGGATCACAAATCAATTGGAATACATCATGACGTTGGAACCTGTCATTAAGATAGAGACAAAGAAGGTTTTCATCCAACCTTTGACCTTTGGAAATATTAAGGCAAGCATTGGGTCCAAGATGGCGCTCCCACTGTGGGGAAATCTATCTAACAGGATCAGCCGAGAATAATACATGGAATATGTCCCACACAGTGATACGAACGTAAGCACACTCGACGACCAGGTGTTCCTGAACATCTGATGGTCGTATCTGCACATGGTGCCGAGCAGGACCCCCATTTTCCCTTGCATAGAGGTCCTGAAATGGCTCATCGACCACATAGACACACAAAAGTGTTTAATCAATGATTACAATGGAGGGTGTGTCGGATTTTTCCTCACGGTAGAAGTTCATAAGTATTACAAACTCAGAGACCCATAGGAACGGCTAAACACAGACTTCATCGTGAAGTTCTACGAACACCACAACACCAGCCGAGTGATGGCCTCATGGTGGAGGGAGGACAAGAAGTTTACCAACCGGAGTACTGGTCGGTATGGGACAGCTAACTTAATGGAGCCATATGTCTATTTTATGGCTCTCATCTGCCAATTGTACAGAGAGAAGTATTTATCCAGGTTTTCAAAGGCATGGATTCCTTTGGCATACACAGTCTCGATCGTCGGGTGCAGCTTCAAATGGGGAGAAATAATCTCAAAGCAACTGAGCATCTATGTGCAACAGGATCAGGCATCGAAGTAAGGGGAAGCACCAACATTTTACATGGCTTCATAATCACTCGATGTCATGTGCGCCGAAAACGTCTTCGTCGGCATGAATCTGAGCTGGCATGTTGCAAAGATCCCAATCCACGTCTATTTATGCATGCTATGGGAAAATAGATATAATAAATCCTACTCCCTCATTTGCAATGAATTCATCGCCCGAATTTATTTTACTCTTTTTAAGAAGGAATGACCAAGGCTATCATAGGCAGCCAAGAAGATGATATCCAAGGTAGGCCATTGGTATTTGGATGAGCGTGCCACCTACATCAGGGTGTTTGGGGCCACTAGAGCACCACATCTCCTACCATCTCATGTCCCAGAACGACTCATCATGTAAGAAATATGTTATTAAACCATTTTGCAAGGCTACAATGCCAAATAGGCCTTCATACCCTACAGTTTCCATGTAGGGTTCTACCTGGTAAAGGATAACGCTCAAGCCAAACAAGAGGGGTTGGACCAACTCGAATTCAGATTCTCGACGGGCCGATTCTGCAAGCACAATCCTAGGGGCATGGTCCTGCAACATGCTTCATAGGTGTCGTCATATTGGTCGTATTCTCATGACAATTTCGAAGATGAAGTCTTTACAAAGAATGCCCAGGACTGGGACGAGGTGGTGCAAAGGATGGCCGACCCGAAAAGGACAATGTTCAAGGTCATGGGCATGGATGAACAGGTGGAACCTATAGAGAAGTTAGCTCAAGTGTCCCTCACATCGAGGGAAGAATTCAGAGTAGTAGAGGCAACAGAGGTGTAGAACAGGGAACTAACTATGACACCGGAGGCACAGGCAAAGGGTTTGATCCTAATGGAACAGGCACAACAAGTAATTGATCAGCTGCGGAATGACCCAAACCTCGTGGAAATGACAAGGGTTCCTACCGACAACCCAGTTGAGAGTCGAATAGGTCCAAGTGGCCTTGAGCTGATACAAATTGAATAAATAATCAGGTTAGATAACCCTGAAGTTACAACGCCATAGGCCGGATCACTAGGGGACGTTCCAACTCAACCAGAGATATCAAGGACATCAGGGAGAGAAAGTGCACCAAACCCCCTCCATGACTTAATAACAATCTATGATGATGAGGATAGTTTGGAGGTTTCCTTGGTGACTCTGGTGCAAATCACAGAGGAAAAGGAACCCGAGAAGGCATCTTCCCTAACTCCCAATGCTCAAATTCAAGGCCTTCCACAAAATGATCAGGAGGTCAAAAGTGTCTTAGACACTGAGCTACTCGATGTACCAGGGACACAAGTGGATAACTCAAAGAACGAGCTAGGGTTGGGTGAACAAGAAGAAGAAGTTCCACAGCAGGAAATCGACATCTTAATAGTTGATTATCAAATAGGTACCGAGCCTATCCCTAATGCTTCAATTTCAGTCGGTACTTTACCTCCCGATGAGAAGAAACCAGAGGTTGAACCTTCAAAACACATGGAAGAAGTTCAAGAACCCATTCTTGAACAGATATACACCGTCGAGAGTTTGGGAAACATGCTTATCTGGGGAGATCAAAAAATCCTCGAACCCATGGATGAGGTTGTTGATATACAAGCCATATCCTATGAACAGAAGAGGAAAACCATCATGAAGAGAACCACCAAGAAGAGGAGGCTTACTCTGGATCGCTCCATCCTCATCACCATAGAGGAAAAACTGATTAGCATGGAGCATGCCAAGGCATCTGAGCTTATCGGTGCAGGGATGGAAATCAGAGATGCCACCCTGGATAGAGAAAAAAGGGATGAAGATGAGTTGGTCGTTGCACTAAAGGAGTTGGAACATCTACACCATTTGGAAAAATATTATCAGGACTCCACACAGGCCATGGTGTTCTTGAGAGGCGAATTCCAAGACACCTACAATAAATTCACAAATGAGTGGCACATGTACACTACGGGAATAGTCGATTTCCAAGAAGAAACCCTCATGGCGCTAGCAACATGCAAATATATGGAAAGATGGCATGAGAAAGCACACCAAGCAGTGGAAAGGATAGATTACATTAGCATCGTTTAGCAGGGCTGAGATGTCGAAGAGCACAACATTTGGGTACTAAGGGATAGCAGCATCGATCACATAAATAATTCGGCTGAATACTGGGTGAAAATGGCCCAAGAACCTCATCAGGAAATCCAATAGAAATGGGTCGAGTGCGAAAAGAGTTGGACCAAGATCTATCGGGCAATGAGAGACATCGGCCTCCTAGAATTCAGCACACCCGATGACTTTGTCGACTTGCATGACATAGTCAAATTATATGTCGAAGAAGACTCATCGTGGGTTGCGGAAATAACAAAGGTGGCGAATATGGCGCCAGGTCAAGTGTAGTAGTTCATGGAACACATGATCAAGGCTCAGACCGTGTTGCAATAGTTAAGTACTAGAATGGTCAAGTATCGAGAAGGGAAATAGAGATAAAGGAGATCCTTTCGGCCCCGATGGACCAACACAGATTCTCGTATGCCAACACATGTGAGGATCTCTTCGTCCAATGCTTGAAGTACGAGAAGAGTCATCCAATCAAGTGAAACCATTTGATGACTCTTAGAAGACTGAGCGATGAAATTTCCATGTGGCGATGTTTTGTTTTACTTAGCTTGCACTTTTGATAGCTATTTTTAGTTAATAATATGTTATAAATAGGAGGATCGACCAGTTAGCAAAGGTCTATGGTTTTGGCAAAGAACCTCATTTTTGGATTTCTAAAGAACTATTTCAGAGCTACCTTAATTGAGAAGTCTTGTTTAGGACCAAAGACAAGTTTGTATTTTTCATCAAAAGCGTGTGTGATTGGATCTGAAGAAGAATCATTTCTGATTTTATCTCATGAATGGATGCCATAATGAGTAAGAGCCTCTGAATCTCTTGATAACTTATCTAATTCAATATTTGTATAGTTCTTGTCTCTAATGATGAAAAGTAAATCGTTGTGTTAATATGTGATTGATGATTAGAGCTGAGGAAACTACTTTTTTTGCCATTGCTTATTGCATGTATGTTCTCTTATGATAATCATAGCTCAGTCAATAATTGTAACACTAGCAGGTTAAAGTATTAATACTAGGCTTGTTGTAGGTGTAAGACTCATTGTCTGCATGCTTGAGCACATGGGTTATCCTGAGCTCAACCTTCTTCAGTAGTTAAGATTTTACCCTTTGTTACACAACTGGTTTATACCATCATTTATCTTGTATCGGTCCCACCTATAAGAGGAAATACAAAAAAGAGAATGTTCGAACTGAAGGAGGAGCTTTCACAAGAAAACATCTTGTCAATCACTACGTAAAGCCCATCGATTAATTGTCTAGATCGCAAGATCTGGAGAACCATTCCACCATTAAACATTGCGGAGTCTAATTGGGCCTTGGTAGAGGGTTTGGTTCCTATTGTTGAGTTAAATGGATTTAGGACTCCTCAACATAATTGGCACTAGAAGGAGGTCCTAAAGAATGAATGGCTGACAATGTTTTTGACAACATATTTCACACAACCTATAGATTCAAAATATCCCACATGCATGGATAGTCATTCTCAAGACAACCCACACACACTGAGTACTCCTGAAACGAGTAACTCACCCCAGCAAGAGGAAGAACATCTATTCCCTGAGATACCTCATGCTCTTCCTCACGAGCAGTTGAACTAGTTCAGAAGAATCACAAGAGCATACGCCCAATAGATCGCAGTGTTGCCCTTAGCTTTGTTACTTCCTCATAGAAAACAAGTAAGCAAACTAGTGGTCGATACCCCCGACCAAGTTTTTTTGCACATAGTAGAAGACCTAGTAGATTTTTCCCTCATTGAAATCAAACATCCTCTTAATCTAATCCCCGAAACACCATCCGACAACTGCTCCAAGGCCTACGATTTTTACGACTAGAAAGGGTTTAAATCTGAACGCTTAATCTCGGGATCGAACGACATGGAAGATAACAATGATAATAATGAAAAAAGGGGAAACTCACCTCAAATTAATCAACCTTGGTTGGCCAGAGATGCTCTGTCCATCCATGGACGAGTACATAACCTTCCCCGACATCCAAAGAAGTTACTCCCTAAATTTGACCTTGAAACCTCAGGATTGCCTGAAGACCATATCAAAAAAATCATACTAGCTATCAGACTGATGAAGACGTAGTATGCAATATTTTCCCTTATACTTTTGAGAATTAGGCTTCCACGTGGTATTTTAACTTACTTATAGGATCCATAACTAGTTGGACGAACCAAAAGGATTTTCTAGATAAATTTGCAGAAGAAACCACTACAGGAGTTTTGATGGTCGAGTTGTTTGCCGCTACCATGAGTTCAAAGGAGAAGGTTAAAGACTTTAATTAGCGGTTCATCACTATCCTAAACAAATTTCAACCTAAAGGTAAACCCACTCAGGAGTTGCAAATTGAAGTATATGTTAATGCTCTCCCAATGTATATTTCCATGTTTGTGAAGAGAGCTGCCAAAACAACCTTAGCTGAGAATTTTAAAGAAGCCAAAACAATAGAGTTCCAAATGAAGGGATGTGAAGAAGGCTAGGTCTCATTAGTTAATAAGGAATTTCAACCTCCTCCCAGGAGAGGACATAAGTTGACTAGACCCCCAAGGAAACAAACAGAACAAGCACTGACCAAGGAGAAAATCTAACCCCCACAGATCTAAGTATTAAACCAATTGTGAACATTGCTCTGAAGATAAGAAGGGAAAACCTTTTGTCCCACCGTTCCTTTTGACATTTGAAGTCTTCAACAGAAACCTCCATAACTGCTTGGTCGACTCAGGAGCATCCTCCAATGTTATGCCATTTCCCATTTGCAAAAAATTAATCGCAGCCCCTCTCAAAAGTGATAAACATGTAATACAACTGGACAAAACCAAGGTGAAGGTTATGGGAGAGCTCAAAGATGTAATGACCAGAATAGCGACACACTCCAAATTTGTTCAAGTAATTGACATCATTGTAGTAGATATCCTAGAAGCTTATGGATTTCTACTGAGTTGAGATTGGTATGAGAAGTTAAACAGATACTTTAGCACATACCGAGCTCACCTTTGGCTGTCATTAAAGGGACACATGAATATGATCATAATCGATAGGGAAAGTTATCTAAAACACATGGTCATCAACCTGGAAACCCTTACTGAGCCCTCATCAACAAATTTTCCCGTGCTAGGAAATTATTCCTGTGATTCTAATTCGAGAATTTCTCCCCCCTCTCATTTGATTTCCTTCTTACTCAAAACTCTGAAGTAAGTTTTCAATAAAATTTGCCAACGACAGTGGGGGAAACCCTCTTCTATCAGGAATCGGTGTCAGAAATCACAGAACAGATAGGAGGAAAGGAGGAAAGTGGTATAAAAAGGGAAGTTGACGGTTTTCGTTCACAAAGGTGGACCTTATACTTCGATGGATCTAAATTGCAAAAAGGATCAGGGGCAAGGTGCATCCTCATTGACCCAAAAGGTAAACTAAATTTCTTGTCTTGAAGACTAGAATTTGAATGCACAAACAACATCGTCGAGGAAGAAGCTCTAGTACAAGGGCTAAAGAAATCCATAGAATTAAACGTTAATAATTAAAGGTTTTTAGAGATTTTGAAATCATCGTTAGACAAGGAACATTATACATTGCAACTTTCCCCTCCTGAGGAATTACCAACAGGAAGTGCACAAACTACTAGAACATTTTGAAGCCTCAACATTACAGTGATCCCTAGAACAAAGAACACTCTTGTTGATTCTCTGGCCACCGCTGCCTCAAGTCTATCACCTCTAGAAGACTATGAAGCCTCCCAATTCACTCTGGAGCTACTCTACAAACCATCGATGCCCAACAATATTTCCAATTGGAAGTTCTTTGAAGGAGATGAACAGATCATAAAAAAATTTACCAATCGAAATAATTTTAAGGACTTGGCTATTGGTGATGAAGTATTCCAAGAGAAACTAGCATAAACCAATACTCATACAGAACAACCAATCGATAAACCAAGGTCTCACATGATACCGAAGGGAGTATCCAATTTAGAAAACCTTTTTGACCTAAGGGAAAGATTCATAGGGTCAAAGAACGCAAAGACGAGGAGTTCCTTTCCTATGCACGAAACTGTAAATTTAGGAACCCCGAAAAACCCCAAGAATATAAATCTCGACAAGACAGTATCTAAAGAGGAAAGGAAGGCCTATCTCAAACTTTTTGGAAAATATCAAGATGTTTTCGTATGGTCCTATCGAGATCTGAAAACTTATGATACTTATATCATTCAACACACTATCTTGTTAAAGCCTGAAGTGAAACCCTTCCAACAAAAGCTCTAGAAGTACCACCCATCCCTGGAGCCTCTCATGTCGATGTAGGAGCATCGTTGGTAAGAGTGCAGAGGTGGGACCACCCAACACATGAGAGTTTCTTCGAAACTTTAACATGAGAAGTCACAAACGATTTCAGGATCCACCTCCACACAGCGTCGAAATTCACCTTCAGAGGCACGCTTGAACCGATGTCGGGTTTTTCCCTTTGAAGCAAGTTTTTGAAATTGTAAACAGACCAGAAGTTTCCACTTCATGTTAAGAACCAAATACTGAATATAAAAGAACCACAATAGATATAGAAGAACAATATGCAAAATCTCCTTGATTACTATCAAACCCTTGAGGTAGGGCAACACCATACAATGGATCCTATTATGGAAAGGATCCTCTCCTGTTCACTTGCCTCTTCGAGGGGGCATCCTCTTATTGAACTACCACTCCAAATACAATAATTTTCTTCATGTCACATTACATTGCTTGAACCCCTTTATATAGTGCTACCATCAGCTAAGAACATTCTAGAGGAGGAATCTTCTAGAAGTAGAACCTTCTAAGAAGTCCTCTTACATTTATTATATCTAATTACCCATTTATTATATCTAACTACCATAGTGGGACTTATTTAATAATATAGTGGACTTAGTCCACCTTACATTGAATGACCTCCACTATTATCACTATGGGCCCTCTGGACCCCCCCACTACCTCTCTAGCTACCTTACATTCCATCCCCCTTATGAAAGTGTTGTCCTCAATGCTTGATGTACAACCATATACCAAGGTCCCATGGATAATTGTGGACCATAATGTTGAAGAAGACTGGAGAACCAAGGTCTCATGTAGAAAGGAAAGCCACCATGTTGATGTAGTCCAACCACCATTGTAAGCCCGAGTCCTATGTCCAAGTGCTCATGTGAACTCCACGTGGAAAATTTTGGAACCCAATAACCAACTCAAAATGATGCTCCAAAGACTGACACTTATCATGTGGATCCAAATAAGAATATCTATCCACATAGTGGAAAAGGGTTGTAGCAGAATCTGGAAGGAATAATACCACTGTAGAATATACAGGATGGACATCGGTAATAATCTTTGGCTCTCAATTTGTCACATTGATGTTGTCTATAGAAGGTGGATTAGAGTCATCAAATAAAATATGAAAGTGGTTGTCATCCCAGAAATGACAACTATCCATATACCAATCATCACAATCGACTTCAAAATCATACCAAGCATATATTTCTTAATTATATTCATCCCTAGTGTCTTCCATAAGAAATATATGTTGCATGTTATCCAATGAATCTCGAATACTATGGAAACTATCATTGAAGCCATTTGTAAGGTCATGCAATCTAGCATCCAATGTGTCATACAATTTGGATTTGAATGCTTCAAGAATTCCCTTGAGGATTTGAGAGGAAATAGCCATCTGAGCACCCTATGAACTCTTCAGTTCCACGTCCGTCATGAAAAAAACCCCAAAAATAGAACAATAAGTTATTGCAGAAAATCGCGGCGTTTTCCGGAAAAACCCTGAAAAACTGTTGAATTTAAAATGCTCATAACTTCACTTCTCGGACTCCGTTTCGGCTGATTTTTTTTTTTTGATTAGGTGAAATTGTGAGAGGAACTCATATATGTAATTTATTTGGGCAAATTTGGCCTCTATATTCTACAAAAATAAAAATAAAAATCACACCACCGTTCGCGGAAAAAACTCTGAAAATTGCAAATTTTAAAACTTCAATATCTTGACTTCCCGGACTCCGTTTCGGACGATTTGTTTTTTCAACTTGGGTGTTTTTCTGAGAGGAACTCAGATCCACAACCTGTTTCTATAAATTTTTCATAGAAATATACTAAAAATTTATGGAATTTCGCGGCCCTCTTTTTCTTCTCAGAAAAAAAAAAATCTGCAAAAATAAAAAAATATTTGCCCACAACGTCTGCCAAGGAAAGTGCTCCAATACCAATTGTTAAGAACCAAAGACTGAATACAAAAGAATCATAATATATATAGAATAACAATATGTAAAATCTCATTTATTACTATCAAACCCTTGAGGTAGGGCAACACCGTACAATGGATCCTATTATGGAAGGGATCCTCTCCTGTTCACTTGCCTCTTCAAGAGGGCATCCTCCTATTGAGCTACCGCTCCAAATACAATAATTCTCCTCATGTCTCATTACATTGTTTGAACCTATTTATATAGTGCTACCATCACCTAAGAACATTCTAGAGGAGGAATCTTCTAGAAGTAGAACCTTCTAAGAAGTCCTCTTACATTTATTATATCTAATTACCCATTTATTATATCTAACTACCATAGTGGTCCTTATTTAATAATATAGTGGACCTAGTCCACCTTACATTGAATTACCTCCACTATTATCACTATGGGCCCTCTAGGCCCCCCCACTACCTCTCTAGCTACCTTAGGTAGGGCAACACCATACAATGAATCCTATTATGGAAGGGATCCTCTCCTGTCCACTTGCCTCTTTGAGGAGGCATCCTCCTATTGATTTGTCGCTCCAAATACAATGATTCTCTTCATGTCTCATTACATTGCTTGAACCCCTTTATATATTGCTACCATCACCTAAGAACATTCTAGAGGAGGAATCTTCTAGAAGTATAACCTTCTAAGAAGTCCTCTTACATTTATTATATCTAATTACCCATTTATTATATCTAACTATCATAGTGGGCCTTATTTAATAATATAGTGGACCTAGTCCACCTTACATTGAATGACTTCCACTATTATCATTATGGACCCTCTGGGCCCCCCCACTACCTCTCTAGCTACCTTACACTTTGGCTCTGGAATACGACTAGACTAAGATAGCGTAGGATAAGGTTTAGAGTAGGCAAGTAGAAGGGGAAACCCTAGGAACATTTTGAGTTATGAAAAAGTTTGTAAGCCCAGTTAGCAGCAGGGAGAGGAAGGAGAGAAAATGATCTATGAGAGAACTGCGAGTGAGCAGAAAATCTCAGCTTTTGGAGCTATTGTAGTTTGTATGTATTATGTAGCCAGTGGGCACTTATGAATATAAATTAATGGAGAATTGATCCAAATGTGTTGTGCTTGGACTATGTGTATTTTCCCATTGTTTTCTATTTTATAAACAAGTGAATGGAACTGTGAGATTTTGGCAGTTTCAATTGTTTCTCTTCATTTGGAGCTCTGCAAGGTGTGCATCGAGCCAGAGAGGAATGTTGTGGAGTTGTTTTCTCTTCACTGGGAGATCTGCAAGGTGTGCATTGAGCCAGAGAGAAAACATCGTGAATCTAAGCTATCGAAATCCCTCATACGCAAGGAGTGCGCAGGAGATCAAAGTCTGAACCAGACAAAGATTAAGAGGGATAACACTTCGAAAGGTGTTTTCAAGACCAGGAACTTATTCCTTGGAAGGAGTGAAGATTGAGTCTTTGCAGGCTTAGAAAATATTCTAAGTCAGAGTCGAGTAAAATCTCAAGAGGAAGAACACCCTTAACCGTTGGATCATTGTGGGGATTCCCGTGGATCGTCTGATTGGAAGGAGGAGCACAGACTTTAAAGTTGCCTAGATCCCGATGAGGGGAGTTCAAAGATCTGAACGGATGGTTTAGAGTCCTCAAGGAGGAACATTGAAACCTCACAAACCATTGGATAAGGTGGAGCTGCAAGAAGATTAGCGACAAGGGCCACTTGACGTCCAAAAGCTCAGGAGGAACAGCGACCATCGATCTCAGATAGATCTGGACCGTTGGTTCAGTTTGCGAACTCGGGTATCGCCAAACAGAGGGATAGAGGTCTTGTCTTCCAAAACACCATCACGAGATCATGAAATAGCAGAGTCGACCCATCTCGCAGACTCGGATATCGTGAACCAGAAAGCAGAGTCCCTTATTTTTCAAACCTCTGAGTCGTCAGACTGTGATTTGATCTGAACCGTCGATCAAAGGTGGATCTGGACCATTGGTCCACATCGTGAACTTTGATATCGCAAACCAAGATGTGGAGTTCCTTTTTCTTCTAACCTCTGAGTCGCAAGACAGCGAGGATTGTTCACTTTGCAAACTCAGACATCACGAGCTGGGAGGCAGTGTTCGTGGTGCTTCAAAATCCTGAGTCGCGAGATCACAAAATAGCGAGGGTTGACCATTTTGCAAACTTGGCCATTGCAAGCTAGGAGGCAGTGTTCATGGTGTGTCAAAATCCTGAGTCACGAGATATCAAGGGCTATCTGTTTTGTGAACTCGGACATCACAAGCTAGGAGGCAGTGTTCTTGGTGCTCCAACACCCCAAGCCATGAGATCACGAAATAACAAGGTCAGATTATTTCGCGAACTCGGGAATCGCGGGCTGGAGGGTGGAGTTCTTGGTACTTCAATACCCTGAACGACAAAATAGCGAAAGGCAGGAAGGATAAGGGCACGGTCACGGCTCTTAGTCGTGTACTTTAGGATCTCGTGTTGCGCTGGGAAAATCCAATTGAGCGTTGTGGAGGGACATGTGTGTGTGTGTGTGTGTGTTCATTCGAAGGGTTCCAGTTAGGGACCAGCAGAGCCGTTTTGGCTCCCGAACCAGAAGATCCTGACCGGGAGGTCTCGTAGCCTTGAGGAGGGATAAGGGATCTGCATCAGGGGGTATCAGAGCGCATTTTTCATCTATAGATTTTAGGCAAAGGAGGAAAAAGAAGGAGACAGAAAACTCAGAGATGTACTCTGTGTGTGACAAACAGTCAACACAATGTCACCAAGAAGACAAGAGTCACCTTTAGCCAACTGTATTGTAGAAAGGGAGATGCGAGAGTTTCAAGCCCGAATGGAAGCAATGGAAGCATCACAGAGAAGAGCACCTTACGTTGGGGATGTCAATGATGTGGAAAGTGAAGAGGTTGAGGTTAAAGAAGCTGCAGGAGAGGATGTTGCAGAAGAACGTTTGTTAGGAGCAATTGCCAGGTTGGGAGGTAGAGCTAAGATAGAGGTCCCCATGTATGAGGGAAATCTAGATGCTGAAGAACTATTGGACTGGATAAGGTCCATGGACAAACACTTCGACTATGAAGATGTCGATGAGGAAAAGAAGGTGAAGCAAGTAGTCACCGGGCTAAAAGGGCATGCAACACTGTGGTGGGATGAACTACAGGCTGAGAGGAGAGGTAAAGGAAAACAAAGGATAAAGAGGTTGGACAGGATGGTAACCAAGATGAAGGCTAAATTCATACCCAAGGACTACCAGATCAATCTGTTTAGGAAGCTTCGGAACCTGAGACAGAAAGGAATGACAGTCAAGGAGTACACCGAGGATTTCTACAGGCTAAACATCAGAACTGGACAAAGGGAGATAGATGAAGAAAAAGTCACCAGATATGTAAATGGCTTGAGATATGAAGTCCAGGACGAGTTGAGCATGATGTTAGTGAGGACTGTGGAAGATGCTTATCAGTTTGCGCTGAAGGAAGAAGAGAAGCTGGCCAAAAAAAAGAACTAGTGAGGAAGAGGTAAAGACTCGATCCCAAGCAAAAGTAATGGATTTAACCATGACAGAGCACATCAGTCTAAGGATGAGGCTGAGAAACCACACAATCACTCAGAACGAGGAGGAAGTTCACGAGGAAGACATAATGGTGGAAGAAACTCTTCTAAGGGAAGAGGCAGAGGAGGAATAAGGTGATATAACTATGGAAAGATAGGTCACATGTCTTGGGAATGTCCCAAGAAGAAGAAGGAAGGAGGAGAAGCCCACATTTCATAAGCACAACGAAGAGATGTTGAGGCAAAAGGAGAAGAGGATGGAGCATCCCTGATGTTGAGAAAATTTCTCTTAAGACCAAAGGAAAAAATTGAAAATCCAGTGCAGAGGAACAATCTCTTCAAGACAACTTGCAAGACTAAGGATAAAGTATGCATTCTGATTATTGATAGTGGGAGCACTGACAATCTAGTATCCACAGATATGGTGGAGAAATTGGAGCTGAAGACAACTGCACATCCAAGGCCATACAAAGTCTCATGGCTGCAAAAAGGACACCAGGTAATGATTACTAAACAATGCCTGATTGAAATTAAAATAGGAGGATATAAAGATGAAATCACATGTGATGTAATTCCCATGGACATATGCCACATTTTGTTGGGAATACCATGGTAGTATGATAGAAATGTCATTCACGATGGAAGGAAGAATACATACACATTGGAGAAGAATGGTAGGACTGCAAGATACCAGATATATAAAATATGCAAAACAGAAATGAAATGCTAGAGATAACAGAATAGCAGTAAAATATCCAGCATAATCTTCACAATACACAGAAATGATAATCGAAATAGCAACAGAAATAGCACTTGATTCAGATAGCAATGTTCACAGACCTCTTCGAGGGGGCAACCTCCAATCGAGCAGCGCTCTGTTACAATAATATCCAAGCTAGGGTTCTCATACCCTCGACTCCTATTTATACTAAAAAGAAGCAT
>ML807288.1:62588-90094 GCA_009831015.1 Picea engelmannii
AGATCCTTCTAGAAGCGGAAGCTTCTATTAGGTCTTCTTACATCCGCCTAATTCTCTTTTATTGAAAGGTCTTATTAATATTGACCTTTATTACATCCGAATACATTAATCTACCCATGTGCGGGTTAGGACCTTAACAAGGACGCATATGTTACTGCCAATGGAGGAGAAGAGAGTGAAAGAGGAAGCCAGCACAAGCATACTTCTCATAAGTGGGAAGGAACTCCTAAAGGAATCCAAGGAAGAACAGGAGATGCAGTTCGTTATGGTGAGGAAGCCTAGAGTCATCCTTACAAGTGCATCAATGGATGATTTTCCTGAAGAAGTTTAGGAGCTGCTAGATAATTTTGTTGATATAGTGGTGGATGAGCTGCCAAACTCATTGCCACCCATCAGGAGTGTCAGTCATCATATTGATTTGATACCAGGAGCAAGCTTGCCGAACAAGGCAGTGTACAAATTAACACCTCGAGAAAATGAGGAGGTGAAGAGCCAAGTCCAAGAATTGTTGAATAAGGGGTTGGTCAGGGAAAGTTTGAGCCCATGCACAGTACCAACTGTGTTAAGCCCAAAGAAAGATGGAGGATGGAGAATGTGCATAGACTCGAGAGCCATCAACAAGATCACCATCAGGTACATATTTCCTTTACCGAGAATGGATGAATTAATGGATTGCTTAAGTGGAGCAAATTTCTTTTCTAAGATAGATCTAAAAAGTGGATATCACTAGATCAGGATGAGAGAGGGTGATGAATGGAAAATAGCCTTTAAGACGAATGAAGGCCTGTATGAGTGGCTAGTTATTCCATTTGGCTTAACAAATGCCCCAAGCACTTTTATGAGGTTGATGAATGAAATTCTAAAATATTTCATTAGCAAGTTTATGGTTGTATATCTAGATGATATACTGGTCTTTAGTAGGACAAAAGAGGAGCATTTGAGGCACCTAACGCAAGTAATGAGGAGGCTACAGCAGGAGAAGATGTTGATCAATCTAAAGAAGTCCTCTTTTATGAAGACAGAGCTCATTTGCTTGGGTTTTGTGATATCTTTGAATGAATTGAAGATGGATCTAGAGAAGGTGAAAGCAATCAGAGAATGGTCGTCACCAAGGAGCATGTTCGAGATAAGGAGCTTTCATGGTTTAGCAAGTTTCTACAGAAAGTTCATTAAAGACTTCAGTGGAATTTGTGCCCTAATGATGGATGCAGTAAAGAAGTGGCACATGTCCTTTAAATGGACAAAGGAGGATGAAAGGAGCTTCAATATACTGAAGGAGAAGATAACAGAACGACCAATTCTGATCTTGCCAAATTTTGGGAAGACATTTCAGGTGAGATGTGATGCAAGTGGAGTTGCAATAGGAGCTATTATGAGTCAGCATAATAGGATTGTTTCCTATTTCAGTGAGAAGTTGAATGAGACTAAGAGGAAATACTCCACATATGACAAGGAATTCTATGCCATCATTCAAGCATTGAAGAAATGGAGGCATTATCTTGTCCCGAAAGAGTTTGTCCTGTACAGCGATAACCAAGATTTACAATTCATAACCCGACAAGAAAAACTGAATTAGAGACATGCAAAATGGGTTGAATTTATGCAAAATTTTACTTTTGTAATAAAACATATTGTTGGGAATGCTAACAAGGTTGTTGATGCATTAAGCAAGAGATGTCTAATTCTGCAAGAATTCCAGGTGAAGACCTTGGGGTTTGAACACCTTAAGGATATGTATTGTGATGATACAGATTTCAAGGAGGCCTACAAAGCATTTACAAGCCCTATACTGAGAGATAGAAGTTAGTGGACAGAGTATATGGTTCAGGAAGGATTGTTGTTCAAAGGAAATCAATTGTGCATACCAAGATGCTCAATGAGGGACAATCTTCTGAAGGAGAAGCATAGTGGAGGATTGGCTAGACATTTTAGCCACGATAAAACGTTTGCACAGTTGAGCAGTTCATACCATTGGCCAGGTATGAGAACAGATGTGATAAATTTGGTGAATAGATGTAGAATCTGCCAACATGCAAAGGGGAAAAGACAGAACACTGGATTGTACCAACCATTGCCAATACCAAAGAGGCCTTGGGATGCAATAAGCATGGATTTTTTGTTGGGATTTCCAAGAACACAAAGAGGATTTGATTCCATATTTGTGGTGGTGGATAGATTTTCAAAGATGGCACATTTCATCCCATGCTAGAAGACCAGTGATGCAACACATGTTGCAAATCTGTTTTTCAGAGAAGTTGTGAGACTTCACGGTCTACCCAGGAGCATTGTCTCAGACAGAGACACAAAATTTGTTGGTCACTTTTGGAGGATGTTGTGGAAGAAGATGGGGACAGATTTATCCTTCAGCTCATCTTATCACCCTCAGACAGATGGGAAAACTAAAGTGGTAAATAGAAGCCTGGGGAACTTATTGAGAAGTCTGGTTACTGAACATCATAACCAGTGAGATTAGATTCTGCCACAAGCAGAATTTGCATACAATGACTCACCAAATAGAAGAACTGGCAGGAGCCCATTCCAAATACTATATGGAATGCAACCCAGGGGAGTGTCTGAGTTAAGGGACTTAGAACAGGGAGAGATCAGAAGCATTTGAGAAGAGGATTTTGCTATTGAAATGCAGAGACTCCATAGCCGAATCAAAGAACAACTACAAAGTTCTAATCAGAAATAAAAACACAGAGCTGATCAGCATCGTAGGGAACTTCAATTTGAAGTGGGAGATCAGGTTTTATCACATCTCAGGAAGCAAAGGTTCCCTAGGGGAACATATAACAAATTGAAGATGAAGACAATAGGACCCTGTAAGATCTTGAGGAAGTTTGATGCAAACACCTATGAGATCGAGCTTCTAGATGGTGTGGGAATTTCACCCATATTCAATGTCTCAAACCTATACTCTTACAGGAAAGATGACACAGAAGGATCAGAAGATCAAGGAAAGATTCAGTGGGAGAAGCAGATGCCTGTGGCAGAGAAGCTACAGATGGAGAAGATTCTGGATCAATGGATTGGCAAGAAGACCAGGAGGAAGAATTATTTTGAGTATCTGGTCAAATGGAAGGGATGCCTAATAGAAGACGACAGTTGGGAAAATGAATTTCCTATCCAAAAGCAGGGAAAGTCAATAGAGGAGCTCATGGACAGGAGTCCATGAATTTTTGTCAAGGGGTTATGATGCAGGAGCATCGTTGGCAAGCACGCAGAGGTGGGACCACCAAACACATGAGAGTTCCTTCGAAACTTCAATGTGAGTAGTCACAAACGATTTCGTGATCCACCTCCACACAGCGCCAAAATTCACCTTCGGAGGCACGCTTGAACCGGTGCCCGGTTTTTCCCTTTGAAGCAAGTTTTTGAAATTATAAACAGAGTAGAAGTTTCCACTTCAGCTCTGGAATACGACTAGACTAAGATATCGTAGGATAAGGTTTAGAGTAGGAAAGTAGTAGGGGAAACCCTAGGAACATTTTGAGTTATGAAAAAGTTTGTAAGCCCAGTTAGTGGTAGGGAGAGGAAGGAGAGAAATTGATCTGTGAGAGAACTGCGAGTGAGCAGAAAATCTCAGCTTTTAGAGCTATTGTAGTTTGTATGTATTATGTAGCCAGTGGGCACTTATGAATAGAACAGAACGAATAATTGATCCAAATGTGTTGTGCTTGGACTGTGTGTATTTTCCCATTGTTTTCTATTTTATAAACAAGTGAATGGAACAGTGAAATTTTGGATGTTTCAATCGTTTCTCTTCATTTGGAGCTCTGCAAGGTGTGCATCGAGCCAGGGAAGAATGTTGTGGAGTTGTTTTCTCTTCACTGGGAGCTATGCAAGGTGTGCATTGAGCCAGAGAGAAAACATCGTGAATCTGGGCTATCAAAATCCCTCATATGCAAGGAGTGTGAGGGAGATCGAAGTCTGAACCAGACAAAGCTCAGGAGGGATAACACTTCGGAAGGTGTTGTCGAGACTAGGAACTTATTCCCTAGAAGGAGCGAAGATTGAGTCTTTGCAAGCTTAGAAAATCTTCTAAGTTGGAGTCAAGTAAAAGATCAGGAGGAAGAACGCCCTTAACTGTTGGATCACTATGGGGATTCACGTGAATCGTCCGATTAGAAGAAGGAGCGCATACTTTAATGTTGCCTAGATCCCGAGGAGGGGAGTTCAAAGATATGAATGGACGGTGGAGAGTCCTCAAGGAGGAACACCGAAACCCCGCAAATCGTTGGATAAGGTGGAGCTGCAAGGAGATTAGTGGCGAGGGCCACTTGACATCCAAAAGCTCAGGAGGAACAACGACCATCAATCTCAGATATATCTGGACCATTGGTTCAGCTCATGAACTCAGGTATCGCCAACCAAAGGGATAGAGGTCTTGTCTTCCAAAACCTCGAGTCACAAGATCACGAAATAGCGGAGTCGACCCATCTCGCGGACTCGGATATCATGAATCGGAAAGCGGAGTCCCTTGTTTTTCAAACCTTCGAGTCACGAGACTGCGATTTGATCTGAACCGTCAATCATATCCAGATCTAGACCATTGGTCCACATCGTGAACTCGGATATCGTGAACCAGGAAGAGGAGTTCCTTTTTTTTCTAACCTCTGAGTCGCGATATAGACAGGACTGTTCATTTCACGAACTCGAACATTACGAGCTGGGAGGTAGTGTTCATGGTGCTTCAAAATTCCAAGTCGCGAGATCATGAGATAGTGAGGGTTTTCCATTTCTCAAACTCGAGCATCGCAAGCTGGGAGGCAGTGTTCATGGTGTGTCAAAATCCTGAGTCGCGAGATTGCAAGATAGCAAGGGTTGTTTGTTTCGCGAACTCGGACATCACAAGCTGGGATTCAGTGTTCTTGGTGCTCCAAGACCCCGAGTCACGAGATCACGAAATAACGAGGTCAGATTATTTCGTGAACTCAGGCATCGCGGGATGGAAGGCGAAGTTCTTGGCACTTCAATACCCCGAACCGTGAAATAGCGAAAGGCAGGAAGGATAAGGGCGCGGTCACGACTCTTGGCCGTGTACTATAGGAGCTCGCGCTCGGCGTTGGTAAAATCCAATTGAGCGTTGTGGAGGGACTTGTGTATGTGTGTGTGTTCGTCCAAAGGGTTCCAGTTAGGGACCAGCAGAGCCATTTCGGCTCCCGAACCAGAAGATCCTGACCGGGAGGTCGCGTAGCCCTAAGGAGGGATAGGGGGTCTGCATCACATGTGTCAAGAGTTAAAAAAAATACCATATGCTAAGATTATCTTCTAGGTTAGACACTCTGCGTGGGTAGAAAATTTGGTCCCTGTGAGGAAAAAGTCTAGGGAGATCTGCCTATGTGTAGATTTCAGAAACCTCAACAGAGCTTCAGAAAAGGACAACTACCCAGTCCCACCAATGGAGAAACCCTTGCAGACCATGTCTAGCTCTGAGATTTTCTCCCTACTGGACGGTTTTTTATGTTACAACCAAATTCTAGTTTTAGAAGAAGACCATTTGAAGACTACCTTCTGAACCAAGTGGGGAACCTTCCCTTATAAACATATTCCCTTTGGGTTAATCAATGCAGGGGCGACCTTCCAAAGGGCCATGGATGTAGTGTTTCAGGGACTAATCAACAAGTGTGTAGTAGTCTATTTGGAGGACATGACTGTGTATTCAAAGAACGGAGAAGATCACATCCAACACTTAACCCATATTTTCGAAAGGTGTAGGAAATACGATATATCGTTAAACCCTAAGAAAATTATTTTTGGCATCGAGGAAGGTAAACTACTAGGTCATATTATATCTCAAGTAGGGATTCACATATACCCAGAACGGATTAGGGCTATAACTCAGCTTCCATTACTGCACAACAAGAAGGTTATGCAATCTTTCTTTGGAAAAATCAATTTTGTGAGAAAATTCACCCCCAATTTCACTGAAATGATCAAACCCTTACAAAAAATGATCCGTAAAGATGTCGAATTTAAGTGGGATGATGAACAAAAAAGTTTTTTCAGCAATATTAAGACTCCAATATCTCAAGCCCCAGTGTTGCGAAGTCCTGATTTTAGCAAATATTTATTCATCTATACTTTCACCTCCAACCAATCGTTAGTTGAAGTATTGACTCAGAAGGATGAGGACAGCAACGAGGCTCCAGTATCATTCATGAGCACTAATCTCCAAGGGACCAAACTAAATTACCCTGCTATAGACAAGCAGGCTTATGTAGTATACAAGACAGTGAAACACTTTAGATCTTACATCTTGAATAACCACACCAAAGTCATCGTGCCTCACCCTCTAGCCTGATCCCTATTCACTCAACAGGAGATGGGGGAAAGAAGAAGAAATTGGATGGCAGTAGTCCAAGAATTTGATCTAAATATAAAACCTGCTAAACTGGTTAAGGGACAAGGGTTGTGCAAACTGGCAGTCGAAGCCCAGTACCAAGTAAATGAAGACCACGGATGGGAGAATGAATTGGCATTATGGTGTGGTGAAGCTTCATACGCTTCCCCAGGGAAAGATTCTTGGTATGAGAAACTGACTTATCTCTTGCATCATAGGACTTTCCTAGAAAACCTAAATCCTAGGGAAAGGAGAACCCTCGGGTTAAAATCAACACAATATCGCCTCATAAATTCGATGTTCTTCCGTGTTAATTATGATGGGGTACTCTTAAGATGTCTCAAACATGAAGATGCAGAAAAGTTTTTGAAAGAGCTCCATGATGGTCCTCCAGGTGGAAAGTTCGTAGGAAACACCAATGCTCACAAAATATTGAGAGTTGGATGTTATTGGCCTACTCTATTCAGTGATGCTCACACATATGCTAGAAACTGTAAAACTTGTCAAAAAATCACGGGGAGGGAAAAGAGAGCAGTTGTCCCATCCCAACATGTGGTTGTTTCCAAGCGATTCGAGCAATGGGGTTTAGATATCATAGGAGAAATTACATTGAGTTATTCAAAACATCATAGATACATACTGGTTGCCACAGACAATTTCACAAAATGGGCAGAGGCCATCCCTCTAACTCATGTAAACAAAAAGGCGGTGATCCAATTCATAGAACACTAGTTAATCACAAGGTTCAATATGCCTTTCGTCCTTATTTTAGATAATGTCGCTTACTTTTCTTCCACCCTATTAACATAGTTTTATCTAGACAAAGGAATCATAATCAGATACTCTGCAAACTATTATCCATAGGTGAACGAAGTGGTAGAATCAACCAATAAGAACCTAGTGAGGATATTAACGAAAATAATCACAGATAGCCAGGGGAATTGGCACATTTCACTCCATAACGATTTATGGGTTGATAGAGTAACACCCAAGGAAGCTATAGTAAATTCCCCATACTTTATGGTATACAGAGAGGAAGCCATTATCCTGAATGGGCTATATCTTCCATCTCTTCAACTTGCTCAAGATTCTAGAGGACAGCCCTCATCAGTTATACAACAAAGAATTGATACCCTCCTCATGCTGGAAGAAGAGAGGGAGAAATCAAAATAAAAGTTCATAGCTCATCAACAGATAGTTAAAAGGTGGTTTGATAAGCATAAGGACAAAGAGAAGACTTTTGAAGTAGGAGACTTAGTCCTAAAATGGGACAAAGCAAATGAGTCAAAGGGAAAACATTTGAAGTTTCAGAATTTATGGCTCAGGCCTTTTCAAGTAGCCGAGAAAATTGGGGTAGCCACGTATCAGTTGCAAAATATGATGGGGGAACCGGACGCCCTCTCGGTGAATTTCCAAGCCCTAAAACAATATTTTTGTTAAAAAAATAAAAATAAGTAAAAATAAAAATTTAAAAATTGTGTGTGTGTGTTTTATAATGTTTTGTTTTTAGGTAGGTCAATTAAGAAATGAATTTTGTTTTTTGTTTTTTTCTATAGTATTTATGTGTTTTTGAATATTGTGTTTAGCAAGACATTGGTTGACCTTAATTCATTCAATATGATGAACTTTGTTCCTGACTCATTGCTTACATACAACACAAGAAGCATTGGGAGACCTGCGGTTGTTTTAAAGGGTTTTATATCTAACCTGTGAAGATGAACAACCTTGGAAAAGTGATGAAGTGTCTGCTTGGTGGTCTGGTAAAACTTTAAAGGAAAGGTGGTAAGCTGGAAAGGACTATATTTACCTCAAGACAGAGCGAGCAAAAGATTCACCTTAGCCCTCTCATTTTGAAAAAAAAAAATAGACATCCTCTTCTTCCACTCTCTCAGGGAATTCTGTCGAAATAAAATCAACTATATCAAATGAGTGCATTGTAGGAGAGGGTATGCAGATAAATTCATTGGGGCTATGGAATCTCACTGGCAGCAAAGCAAGGTCTATGATGTCGGGGTGAATCCGTAAGGGCTATGGATGCTCATTGGCAGTGGAGCAACACCGTAGCAAGTAAATGACGATAACTAAATGGTTGGCGCCAATGAATGCTTTACTCGACTCTTTTCAAAGGGGGAACGAGTCAGGGTTATAGGAAAATAAGGTGGAATAAAGGTTGAAAACCCCACAGGCAGGCCCAAATGCACCAACGAGGAAATTTCAAATGTAAGGGTATAAGAGGCTCTGATAAAAACCAGTTAAGTTCTTAAACAGATTTTTCATCAGCTGAGCTCGAGGTAGGAATAGAGATTCTGCTTTCGCCCAGTAAGTCACCATTTCTTGAGCACTCAACACACCCTAAAAATCCATTCTCAATTTTTTTACTTTTTGGGTACCACTTGATCTTCTGCACTATCTGATTCGATTTCATTTTTGGAAATGTTTGTCTTTGATTATTTTCATCACTCTCATAACCTATCCAAGTTTTCTTGAACGTATTAAACCCCATGACTAAAAATGTGTTAACACTTGAATAAGGAATCGACAGCCAAACACCCCACCCAACGCACTCAGGTTTGGCATCGGAAGGAATTCAAAGAAGAAAAAGGAACCACTCAGAAAACCTCAGTCGTCGAGCGTCGATCTCCATCGACATCGACCAAAGAAAGTTGTGGTTTGCATTAAGTTTTTTCATATAGATATCACTGATAGGTGATGTCCGACATGCTTTATCAGGATCAGGGAAAACCCAGAAGGATCACAACAAACATTCTCGTCGATCCCCGATGCGTTTTCGAGATCGAGACTTTTTCAAGGGATGTGATCCGAAAGCACTTTGATAAGTTTTCCGTTGATCGTCAATACTGGACACTTTTTCAGCATCGAAAAGCTAATGTTTGTTTAGAACGAATAACCTAAGGAAAGTCTCGAATCCGATTAATACAAGAGAATTAAGTCATTGGTCTTCAACGCCATGTGTCTTTACCAGGTAAGAGGGTCATACGGTCTAGTTCTATCCCAAGTCATTATTGGTTCCCTATGTCTGAGTCACACCTCCGAGTTAGCATTGTATGGTAAGACCAATCAGTATCGGAGATTTTTATAGGAGGAAACCAACGAAAAAAATTGTGGCACAACCCCGATCCCCAATCCACCCACTGAAAGAGCGACACGATGGGACATTTTTAGCATTAGATACGATCAAATTTTGAGCATTCAAGGAGATAATTAATATATGATCCTGCATTAGTTTCTACCTCATGCACCAATCAAAAGAGTTGTTTAAAATTACCGATAGACCACATCACCACCCGTGCGTCATTCGTCAACCCACGATGAATTTAAGTTCTATAGATTCAGCGACATATTTATTGAAAATTCACTCATAACCCGAATTGAATGGTTGATGTGACACGGTAAGATCTTTCCTGTTTAAAATATCTTGAGTCATTGTGAATGAAATCATTCCGCACAAAAGAGAATTATGGAGTGTCCGAAGGATAAATACGAGCAACTTGAAGGTTTTATTGACTTCGTGATTATCAAAATAACCAGGTTTTAACAAACTTCAGAGGTATGTGTCCTAGTCTGCAAATTTTACATGGATATAATTTATATGTTTTATCCAGTTTTTTGTTTTTACACGGTCTCTGAAAATTTATTTTTAAGTTGTAGGAACAATGTCACCAAGAAATCCAACCACTAGATGATCATAGAGAGCACCAAAGTTGAAATATCCAGAGGTAAGAGAAGGATCTTCTCTGGGGATCGCAAAGCAATTGGAATATGTCACGAGGTTGGAACCTGTCATTAAGACAACAACAAAGAAGGTTTCCATCCATCCTTTGGGCTTTGGCGATACTGAGGCAAGCACTGGTTCCAAGATGGTGCTCCAACAGTGGGGAGATCTCTTTAACAGGATCAGCCAAGAAGAATACACAAAATATGTCCCACATAGTGATCCGGACGTAAGGGCACTTGACAACCAAGTGTTCCCGAACATCCGACGGTTGTATCTTCACATGGTGGTGAAAAGGACCCCCATTTTCCCTTACATAGAGGTCCTGAAATGGCTCATCGACCACACAGACACATAGAAGTGTTTAATCAATGATGACAATGGTGAGTGTGTCGGATTTTTCCTCCCAGTAAAAGTTCAGACGTATTACAAACTCGGAGACCTAGAGGAATGGCTAAACGCAAACTTCGTCATGAAGTTATATGAACACCACGACACCAACCGGGTCATAGCGTCATGGTGGAGGGAGGACAAGAAGTTTACTAACCGGAGTATTGGCTCATGTGGGACAACTAACTTAAGGGAGCCATATGTCTATTTGATGGCTCTCATATGTCGATTGTACAGAGAGAAGGATTTCTCCAGGTTTTCAGAGGCATGGATGCCTTTGGCATACACAGTCATGATCGTCAGGTGAGGCTTCAACTAGGGAGCAATAATCTCTAAGCAACTAAGCATCTATGTGCAGTAGTCCCAGGCGTCGAAGGAAGGGAAAGCACCAATGTTTTACATGGCTTCATACTTGCTTGATGTCATGTGCACCAGAAACGTCTTCATCAGCATGAAACTAAGATGGCATGTTGCAGAGCTCCCGATCCATGTCTATTTTAGTGTGCTATGGGAAAATAGGTATAAGAAATCCTACTCCCTCATCTGTGATGAATTCATCACCCGAATTTATTTTACTCTTTTTAAGAAGGAATGCCCAAGGCTATTAGCGATAGCCAAGAAGATGATATCCAAGGTAGGCCATTGGTATTTGGACGAGCGTGCCACCTACAATAGGGTGTTCGTGGCCACCGAACCACCACATATCCTACCAACTCATGTCTCAGACCGTCTCGTCATGGGAGAAATATGTTATAAAACCATTTTGCAAGGATACAATGCCACCCTGGTCAAGGACAAGAAACGGGCCTTCATAGCCTACGGTTTCCATGTAGGGTTCTACCTAGTAAAGGATACCACTCAAGCCAAACAAGAGGGGTTGAGACAACTCTAATTTAGATTCTCGATGGGCCGATTTCGCAAGCACTATCCTAGGGGCCTGGTCCTACAACATGCTTCACAGGTGTCATCCTGGTGGTCGTATTCTCACGACAAGTTCAGAGACGAAGTATTTACAGAGAACGCCCAGGAATGGGACGAGGTGGTGAAAAGGATGGTCAACATAAAAATGACAAGGTTCAAAGCCATGAGCATGGAAAAAAAGGTGGAAATATAGAGCATTCGACTCAAGAGGCCCTATGAGCCAAGGAAGAAATCAGAGTGGCAAAGGCAATAAAGGTGCAAAATAGGGGACTAACTATGACACCGAAGGCATAGGAAAGGCATTTGATCCTAATGAAATAGGTGCAACGAGTAATTTATCATCTGCGGAATGACCTGGACCTCATGGAAATGAAAGGAGTCCCTGTCGAAAACCCAATTGAGAGTCGGGTAGGTCCAAGTGGCCCTGAGCTAATACAAATTGAAGAAATCATCGGGTTAGATAAACCTGAACTTACAATGCCATAGGTCAGATCACTAGGGGACATTCCAACTCAACTAGAGATAGCAAGGACATTAGGGAGAGAAAGTGCACCAAACCCCCTCCATGACTTAACAACAATCTATGATGGTGAGGAGATTTTGAAGGTTTCCTTGGTGACTCTAGTGCATATCACAAAGGAAAAGGAACCCAAGAATTCTTCTTCCCCAACTCTCGATGCTCAAATTCAAGTCCTTCCACAGAATGATAAGGATGTCGAAAGTGTCTTATACACTGAGCTACTTGATGTACCAGGGACCCAAGTGGATAACTCGAAGGACGAGCTAGGGTCAGGTGAACAAGAAGAAGAAGTTCCACAGTAGGAAATCAACATCTCAACAACCGTTTATCAAGTAAGTACCGAGCGTGCTCATGATGCTTCAATTTCAGCCAGTACTTTACCTCCTGATGAGAAACAACCAGAGGCTAAACCTTCGGAACACATGAAATAAGTTCAATAACCCAGTCTTGAACAAATATACACCATCGGGAGCCTGGGAAACCTGCTTACCTAGGGAGATCAGCAAATCCCTAAACTCATGGATGAGGTTGTTGATATACAAGCCATCTCCTATGACCAGAAGAGGAAATCCATCATGAAGAGATCCACCAAGAAGAGGAGGCTTACTCTAGATCACTCCATCTTCATCACCATAGAGGAAAAATTTATTAGCACAAAGCATGCCAAGACATCCGAGCTTATCGGCGCAAGGATGGTAATCACAGATGCCACCCAGGATAGAGAGAAAATGGATGAAGAGGAGTTGGTCACTACGCTGAAGGAGTTGGAACATCTATTCCATTTGGAGAAATATTATCAGGACTCCACACAGGCCATGGTGTTCTTGAGAGGCGAATCCAAGACGCCTACAGTAAATTCACAAAGGAGTGTCACCTGTTCACTGTAGGAAAATCCAATTTCCAAGAATACACCCTCATGGCACTGGAGACATGCAAAGATATGGAAATATGGTATGAGAAATCACACCAAGCAATTGAAAGGATAGATTACATTAGCATCATTCAACGGGATCGAGACGTCAAAGAGCACAACATTTGGGTACTAAGGGATAGCATCATCGATCACATAAAGAAGTCAGCGAAATATTGGGTGAAAATGACCCAAGAACCTCATCGAGAAATCCAAGAGAAATGGGTCGAGTGTGAAAATATATTGACCAAGATCAACTGGGCGATGAGAGACATCGGCCTCCCATAATTTGACACACCCGATGACTTTGTCGACTTGCATCACATAGTCAAATTACATGTCGAACAAGACTCATCATGGGCTATGGAGATAGCAAAGGTGGAGAACATGGTTCTAGGTTAAGTGCAGCAGTTCATGGAACACCTGATCAAGGCTTGGACCGTGTTGCAACAGTTAAGTGCTATAATGGTCAAGTATCGGGCATGGGTAGTAGAGGTAAAGGAGATCCTTTCGGCCTCTATGGACCAACACATATTCCCATATGCCAATACATGCGAGGATATCTACATCCAATGGTCGGAGTATGAGAAGAGCCATCCACACAATTGAAACCATTTGATGACTCTTAGAAGACTGAGCAATGAAAGTGCCATGTGGTGATGTTTTGTTTTACTTAGCTTGCACTTTTGATAGCTATGTTTAGTTAATAATATGTTATAAATAGGAGGATCGACTTGTTAGCAAAGGTCGATGGTTTTGGCAAAGACCCTCATTTTTGGATTTGTAAAGAACTATTTTAGAGCTACCTTAATTGAGAAGTCATGTTTAGGACTAGAGAAATGTTTATGTTTTTCATCAAAAGCATGTGTGATTGGATCTGAAGAAGAATTATTTCCAATTTTATTTCATGAATGGATGTTGTAATGAGTAAGAGCCTTTGAATCTGTTGATAAGTTATCTAATTCAATATTTTTATAGTTCTTATCTCTAATGATGAAAAGTAAATTGTTTTGTTAATATGTGATTGACGATTAGAGCTGAGGAAACTGCTTTTCTTGCCATCGTTTATTGCATGTATGTTCTCTTCTTATAATCATATCTTAGTCAATAATTGTAACACCAATAGGTTAACGTATTAGTACTAGGCTTGTTGTAGGTGTAAGAATCATTGTCTGCATTCTTGAGCATGTGGGTTATCTCGAGCTCATCCTTCTTCAGTAGTTAATCTTTTCCCCTTTGTTACCCACTTGGTTTATACCAACATTTATCTTGTATCAGTCCCACCTATAAGAGAAAACACAAAAAAGAGAACGTTCAAACTGAAGGAGGATATTTCACAAGAAAACATCCTGTCAATCACTACGTAAATCCCATCGATTAATTGGTCGGATCGCAAGATCTGGAGAACCATTCCGCCATTAAACGCTGCAGATTCTAATTGGGACTCGGTGGTGGGTTTGGTTCCTACTGTTGAGTTAAATGGATTAGGAACCCTCAACACATAATTGACTAGTCCCGACTTAAAAGCATGCCATAGTTGTCAGGTATGTATGCTACTATTATATCAATAGTTTGATGAACTTTTGGACTAGCAGACATTCTGATCAAGGCCTTTTTTAATTCACCAATAACTTTAACTCTTGTTCTTTCTAACTGATTAAGATGAATGTCATATGGTTCAGGTTTGACATTAAGCTTCTCACAGACCTTTAGGGGCATGAAATTAGATGAGGCTCCTGAGTCTACCATGCATATATGGAAACTCCAATTAAATATTTCAAAAGTAATGAGGAAAGGCAGGGTGGTAGATCTAGATCTCTGTCCAATTAGGGACGCATTTGTCGCTACTTGACTTTTTGGTGGAATGTTATTGTTAAAATAACTTACCTTGGTTGTTCCCTTCTTTGTTCCAACGTTAACTTCCATAGTGCCAAAGGAAGCTTTCCCTTGCAAAGTTTTATTGAAATTATCTTGAATTTGTGGAATCTTCATAAGCTCAAACAGGGAAATTTTGTCTTTAGTCTTCTTTAGGTCTTCTAGGGAATCATATTCCAACCTTCCTAGGGGTATGTACAAAACAATAGGTTTTGGTGTTTGATCAATCATTTTAGGGTTGGAAGATGTGGTCTTGGAGGGATTGGGGGTAGTGTTGGTTGGAGAAGATGATTGTTTGGTAATGGGCGTGTTGGGAGAGGTTGGATTAACAGTATTGGGGGTGTCATCAGAATCCTTCTTGTTGGCACTCCTGGTAGTAACCATGTTTTGTGACATATGTACCTCTTTAGCTTCTTCTTCATATTCACCATAAGAAATATCCAAAAACAAAATTAACTATTGCTCTTTAGGCTCTTGAGATTATTGAGGTTGTTCTTGTTGTTCCTAACTTTCTTTTCCTTCTTCATCGGCTTCACTCATATTCTTTGTTTCCCAGGTTTGGATTCCTGGACAATATCTTCCATGTCAATTCCTTCCATCTGAGAAAGGGTAGTTTTGTTGGTTGACGGAGTGTTTTTATCTTTCTTGGGGGGGAACCTAAAGAATTTTTTTCTAGCTAGAGGATCCTTCTCCACCACTTTTTTTCAAGTCTATTAGATCGTTGGATAACTTCTTAATGATCCTCTAAAGAGATTCCATATCCATTGAATCAGGAGGATTTTTATCTTCACTGGGCTTGGACACGGACACTTTACCCTTGCCTTTGTCTTTAGAGGGATCTGAGTTAGAACTGCCTTTTAAACTCATCATATTCTTTTAAAACTTAAGGGCCTCCTAGAAAGCTTCTTCTAGAGTGCCTTTTTCAGAGTTTTTTACATACATGTCCATTGACATAGGTAAATCGAAGGTGTAGAATTCAATAGCTACATCTTCAGTTGGTTTAGAGCATGTGGATTTGTTTTAACAGATTAAGGAAATGTTGATTGTAATCAGTAACCAATTCTTTCGAATCCATATTAACTCTCAATATTTCTAGAACCCGGGTGGTTGGTGTCTTATTTTCCCCAAACTTCCTGAGGAATATGTGTTAGCGTGGAAAATCCCCCTATTACTATACTAGGTCGAAGTATAGGTAGAGAGTTGATCTTCATTAAAAGACAGTTCTATTTCTAAACTACCCCAAACAAACTTAAGGTCCTCCTGGAAAGCTTCTTCTAGAGTGCCTTTTTTAGAGTTTTTTACATACATGTCCATTGACATAGGTAAATCGGAGGTGTAGAATTCAATAGTTACATCTTCAGTCGGTTTAGAGGCATGTGGGATTCATTTTAACAGATTAAGGAAATGTTGATTGTAATCAGTAACCAATTCTTTCGAATCCATATTAACTCTCAATATTTATAGAATTCGGGTGGTTGGTGTCTTATTTTCCCCAAACTTCCTGAGGAATATGTGCTAGCATGGAAAATCCCCCTATTACTATACTAGGTCGAAGTATAGGTAGAGAGTTGATCTTCGTTAAAAGACAGTTCTATTTTTAAACTACCCCAAACAATATGAACTTAAAAGACAGGAGAAGGAAAAGAGGATGTACCTAGGGTCCTTTCGACTGGTGTAGACCTCCTTCTCCTTTGTAGTTTATTGGGATGTTGGTCTCCTCCCAAAGCTGACCTACAAACAATTTAGACAACAAAGCTAAAAGATATTCTATCTCTACTTATCAATGTTATGGTTCAGATATAAATGTAAACGTATTAATCAATTAAGCACAAAAACACAATATTTGGGACAAAAATTTAACGCTTTTATTTAGATCTGAAGATTACAAAAATTTACAACCTTCTTATCGACAGACGCTCCACAAACCTATTCCAGCCTCCTCTTATTGTTGCTCCAAGTGTATCATTCATGTGATACCTCTCACAATCAACTAATATCCTTGGATAATAGGGAAGGGATTGTATAGGGAGAGGGATGCAAGGGAAATGCTGAGGAAAAATCTCAGAAAGGGTTGCAAATCTTGTGCTAAAATGGGAAGCGATTTTGGAAGAGTTTCTCTATTCTAATGCTTGATTATGGAATGAGACCCCAAGACCTCCTTTAAATATGGTTATTCTGTTTGGGGATGGGATAAAATGGGTGAATTGGTTGGGAAACCCTCTATAGCCCGTAAACTCCACCAAATTCCTTGCAACTTTTTATTTTTTTGCAACTTTTGGAGGTAAACGCAGGTTCTTTAGCATGTAGCATGCATATGTATGTGGGTTGTCTAGTATGCAGCTAGCATGTGTATGTGGGAAGTAGTGCAACAGGGCACGTACATGCTCCAAAAAATGGTTTTTGAAGAGAGATCCTCAACAGTAATTTGGAAAATTGTGCAAGTACAAAGGCCAATGCCATGTATGCATAGGTAGGGAATTTTAGGGCTATAACAGATGCCCCCTGATGTGTGAGGTCAAAAGAGAAGTTAATGGATGAAATACAATACAAAATCTTTACCAGTTGGAAGGCACAGAGTCAAGTGAGCCTAGGACCAGAGTTTGGGAGGTCTCTATCTGCAAAAGAATAATAATCTCTCTGAGGCGAGCATACCCTTTCTCGGGATGAACTAATCATGGCTTCCAATCAAGTACATTGCAGATCCATCTCATAGAAATGTCTATATAAAGTGTATCCAAGAGAAATACACAGCAGATCTACATCTCAAAATCATTTGATGATATTCAAGTACAATATTATATGTATCCTCATGAATTCTTGATGCACGTGGCTGGAGATGAGGACATCATAGCTCGAGCAACAACTTCAATATCTTCAACATCTCAGTTAGGAGTATAATAGGAGTGTAAGACTCACTACTCTAAGGTCTTCTATTTGTTGTCAAGGAAAGATTGGAGGATCTCGATCATTAGACACAGAACTTCATTGATTATTAATCTAGACTTCACAGGACTCTCGGGATGGCCGAATCATGCAAGTCAAGAGACAAACTGAAGAAAGGCCGACTCAGGTTGGATAAAACTTTCCTTGGACAAAATCACGATAGAATGATGAGACTCAAGAAGCTGAAAATTCACATAAGTCTCTGATACAGGAGGCACCACAGACTCTTCATATGTTTGGAAGAGTAACCAAACGGAGAAGGAAACAAATCTATTTAGCGAGAACAACTTCTTAAGGTCGTAATAGATCCCAATTATTGGTGAACAAATGGAAGGATGTGCTTTGTCTAAGGGAGACTATCTTGCTACCGAAAAAAGAATTAATATATCTCGTCCCCTCTTTTTGGTTTATTTGATTTTTTTGTCTTGTTCAAGTTTTTAACGAGATAGAAAAGGAATAAAAGAATGCCACGTTACAAAGGAGGAACGAGTGTCGTAAACAAGAAAACTATTTCCAAGCGCATGGAACATACTAATGCTCAGAGAAAGGAGACATGTGTAGGATAAGGACACTCTGGGAAAATTCCTCCATGGGTCAAGGTGTCAGATCACAAAGGCAGAAAGTGTTGCAAGACTTGTGTATGAGGAATGCTTGACAGGTTCAGTTGAAAGCAACATGGATCCGACATTAGACCAAAGACACAAAGATGAGACCTGAAATGCGATTAAGCACAACACAACAAGACTCCTTCCATGTGAATTTTTACGATCCCAGAGAAGGTAATATCGGTGGTTTTATCACGTTTAGAGAGTCTAAAAAAACACTAAAAGAAGACTCCAGGGAGTTCCTTTTTCTCAATTAGTCTAGTCGGTTCGAAAAAGGGTTAAACTTATACTGAAAAAGACGTATGTTCAAAACCATTTTAACGAGTGTGATTGAGACAAGATCACTCAACGATCTTTTCAATTTTAAGGAGTCTGAAAAGAACTTAACTATGGACTCACAACCTTTTTCTAGGTTTAGACTCCTTGGCCTGAAAAAGTATAAAATATACCTGAGGATAACTCTCTCGGCGAGACAAGTCTCTTGAGGCGTACCTTTTTCCAGAATTATCTATTGGCTATAAAAAAGGTTAAACTCATGTTGAATATATGTTCTTTCTAAACCAATTAATGAGTGTGAAAGGAACAAGGTCACTCGACAAAATTCTCATATTTAGGGAGTATGAAAAGAGCTTAACTATGGACTCCGAGGGGTTTCCTTTTTCATAAGTAATCTCCAAGGCCCGAAAAAGAGATAAACCAAAACCAAGGAGAATGTTCCTTTTTCAAAAATTTAGTCCCTCAAGCCCAAAAAAGGGTTAAACTTACGCTTGAGAATACTCTTCTAGTGAACCAAAGTTCCTAGAGCATACCTTTATTCATAAAATTATCCATCTAGACCAAAAAAGGGGTAAACTGTCGCCAGATAGATGTGCCTTCAAATTTGAGTTTGGCGAGTGTGAAGGGCAACAAGATGGCTCGACAATATTTTCAATTTTTGAGAGTTTGAAAAGGTCTTAAAGAAGACTCTAGGGGGGCTTCCTTTCTCAAGTAATCCAGATGGGATTGAAAATAATAAATAAAGTCTCGTTTGATGTTGCTTTAAAAATTTAAGCGATCTTGAAAGACAATAAATAGTGATCATTAGGGAGTCTCGTGGGTAAGGCCAAGAATGATGATTAGTAAGAAGAATGAGGCTTCAATATGTAATCATAGAGGGACTAACAAGGACTCCCAAGCCTATAGTCAAAACTCATAGCATGGATGCCAAAATGCAGCAAAGGATCTACCTAGGGAATCTATGTAGAGGTAGGCTATACCACCTAATTACGACACTTCTAAAGCAGCAGAGAAGGTCCTATGTCACACTTCGGTGGGAACGATCCTATGGAAAAGAGGAAAAATCAACACTATGCAGAAAGTTGGGAGTGAAAACCTAACATATATGCAAAAGTTGGAAAATATGACTTTTACCATAGGATGATATAAATGTAACCTATCTCATGAAAATTACAAAACCAAAAGGACAAGTCTGACAAAATGACCCAAAGATAACTCAAAAGTGAAATCAAATAGCTTCCAAGTCATGAAAAACTAAAAAAGGGGGCCAAATTAGGGAAAAAGGGGCCAAAAAAGTCTATAAATAGAGGTGGATAGCTCATTTTTACCATTGCAATTTGGAAATCAACAAAAAAAGTCAAAAACCCATTTTATCAAAACTTAAATTCTGGGAGCTATGGTGGACGAAAAACCTTCCCACTTGGACCAAGTAAGTAAAAATCACCCCCTCTTTCATTTTAGTTCATTCATTTGCATTTAATTATTGTTTGTGAGGCGTGTGCCCTTGTAAAAGGGTCAGGTATGTGTGTACATGAGCTATCCACGATCAGCCCGCGTATGTACTTAGGCAGAGTAATTAACAACCCGAGTACATACTCGACTGGTCAAACTACAACCTGCGTACACCTCTCCAACTTTTGTGTGTGACAAGATGTATGTTCACTAGAGAGAGGGGGAACATAAGGAGATGGATGTTTTGGTCGAGGAGGACCATGTGACCATTGCTACGCTAAAATAATGTGGCTTGTGGAAAAAATTTCGGTTTCCATTCATGAGGGCACAACTGAGGTTGCTCAATGCTCTAGTTGAGTATTGGCATATAAAACGGAGACTTTTATGTTGGAGGGTCAATCATTGACCCCAACCATAGAGGACATCTACTTCATGACCAACCTCTCTAGGAGGGGGGAACCAGTCAACTTGACGAATTTTCCTCCTGGGCCGTATAACATTGAGGACTACATTGGGATGTACTATGAGGCTGATACCTAGAAAGTAGGTTCGCATGTGTTGATTCACAAGATTACCAACCTCTCCCTTCGCATCATTTTATTCATGATCAAGCGGATCACAGGATCCGCAACACTCCATCAGTCCTCTCGTGCACAGATGCACTATGTAGTTCAGTGCTTAGAGGCTACTATCTTTAACTAGATTACTACCATGCTAGTATGCATGAAGAGACAACTTACAAATTGTCGTAGGCGTATAAACAAGAAATTCAGATTTGGTACCATTTTATGCTCTTTTTTCTTCGAGAGGGTGCTCAGTCTCAGCCCGAGAGAGACATTATGGGGGAATATTGCCTCCTTCCCAGCATTGTGCAGGTGGGTAGTTTTGTTGCCTAGACAAGGTGGAGGAAGGTCTTAGGAGGCCTTCGACAATAAATTGTTTGACTGGTGGGCCTATCAGATTCCAGTCATAGAGGACTATCCCTATGTAGGGATTAGTTTTCTTAGAGATCCTGACATGCCTGTGCCCCCTAGCGAGGAGCGCGACGAGATAGGTAACATATTTTTTTTTAAGTTTTTAATTTTTTAAGTTTTTATATAATCCTTTTTATGTGTGTGTCAAAGTACTAACTTAAAGCTCTGTTATATACAAATGTGGGACTAGTTCAACTGACAGACTTCATTACCAAGCGTCATCCTCGACCAAAGGTAGGACCTATAGTAGCAGGAGGACCAATAGTTGGAGGAGGACCCCCAGCCGGAGAGGCTGATAGAGTCCTACAACGAGTAGAGAGGAACCTCACTGCTCTCACTCATGCAGTTCCCATGGCCAAGATCAAGGATCTTCTCCCAGCTATGTAGCCACATGTAGTAGGGGTGCCTTGGACCTCGGTCCAGTTATTCCAGCGTCTTGTGAACGTCATTGTCCACTACAGTAGGGCCAATAGGACTAGACCTTAGATAGCATTGGAATTCTTATGTGTCGAGGGCACTTTTTGTACTATGTATTTTGAGGGATTAATCCCAACGATGTATACTGGCTACTTTTGAGGATTTCATGCCCACTTTGTACTCATGACACCATTTTTGGACATACATATATACTTATTTTTTGTTTTATGAATGACATTTTTACAAATGTCTTTACATGTGTATGTGTGTGTTTTACTTTTACATGTGAGCACAACATGCCAAACTAAAACTTGATTATCTAATGAATCAGTTAGATGGTTAAATATCCTAGGAACATGAATATAAGTAATATAATCAAAATATTGTTCTAAGATACATACCCTAAGGAATCTTTGGTGAAGAGTGGGATCATAAACGTGGTAAACCCCGTTTAATTGGGACACAACCAGTTGAGAATCTAAGTAAATCCGGAGGCGAGAAATACCATGTGACAAGGCATCACATAGTAATTCTATCACTTCACTGTACTCGGCAATATTATTGGTTATGTCGCCTAGACAAATACCTACGGAAGATAGAAACTTTCCCGTAGGTGTGAAAATCACCCAAGCTGTGGAAGCAAGCCTCCGAGTGTGTTGGATAGCACCATACACGAACCCAACATAAACCTCCTATTCACTTGACGTCTTCCATAGTGAAAAAGAGAACATGAATAACTACACATCCACAAAAAAAAAGAAAAAAATGTATAAAACAATATACATATATACAAGAAGCCATGCCTAGGTGACCGACCTAAGTGTAATACTTCTTAAGGTAGAGCCCATTTTTAGGATCCTCTAAGGCATTTCCCTCTAAATCAACCAAATGGTAAGCACCCTTCCCTAAGATCTCGTTCATAATGAAAGGTCTGAACCACATGGGTTTGAACTTGCCTGCCCCTAGGAGATATTTGTCTTGGTTGGAGAAAATATGATGGTGAATGGATCGATCATATTGACACTTGACTCGTTGCTTATGAGACTCATTATCCAAGGTTGTGTCACGATGCTCCTCATCGAGCTGCTCGAGATATAGAAGATGTTCCTGATCAAGAAGTGTAGTGTCGGGAAACAATTCCATTTCCAACTTCAGAAAAGGGATTTGACACTCAATGAGTAAGACTGCCTCTGGCTCATAGATGAGTTGAAAAGGTGAAAAAATAGTGGCAGTCTTTACAAAAGTTAGATAAGCCGACAACATCGAATATAACATAAAATTCCAATTTGACTTGGCCGAATTGATCGTTCGCTAAAGAATAGTCTTGAGAGACTTATTCACAACTTCTACCTGACCATTCGCTTGCGGGTAATAGGGTGATGAAGGTTCTTGTTTAAACCCAAGATTTGATGTTAATTTGGTCATCATTTTATTCTAGAAGTGACTGCCATGCTCAATGACAATCTCCTTCGGGATACTAAATCTAGATACTATCTGATTGAAAATGAAAAGGGCAGTAGTTTTCCCGTCATTGTTAAACCTCTACACAGCTTTGACCCACTTAGTGAAGTAGTCGACTACTACAAAGATATAATGATGCCCCCTAGAAGAAGACGAGTGACATGTAGTGAAATCAATACCCCACTTGGTGAAAGGACCGACAACAATAACCGAGAATATAGGATCAGGGACCTGTGCCTACATCTTCCGACAGAAGATCTGGCACACTTGACACTTCTTGACCGCCTCTACACAATATTTGATTAACGACGGACATAAGTATCCTACACGAATAATCTTTTGGGTTGTTGCCAACCCAGACAAATGACCGCCACATGCTCTAGTGTGACAGTCATTCAAAATAAGCTATGCTTCTTCGTGAGTAAGACATCCTCGAAGAATGCAATCTACACCTCGACGATACAAAGTGTAATCGAGGATGAGATAGTTTCGCGCTTGGTGTCATATTCGTCGACGCTCATCGTGAGAAGCAGAATTGGGGCACTTCAAAGTCTGTATATACACAAGTATATCTCCATACCATGGGTCTGAAGAAGAAATCAAAAAAATATCTTCGTTAATTGGTGATTCTTTAGGTGAAACATCACCACTTTCGACCAAAATTTTCGAGATTAACTCAGCGAATACCAAGGACTTTTTAGATTTCTCCAAAATGAAATCCAAGTCAAACTCTTGGAGGATAAATATCCACCGACTGATTTTTCCGCCGATGACACGTTGCGTTAACACATATTGAAATGGATTGATGACAACAAAAACAGTGGTCTCACGAAGTAATATATAGTGATGGAACTGTTAGACAGCGTGAACAACTTCCAAAGCAATTTTCTCAACATGTGAATAGTTGGGTTCCGGTCCCACTAGGCCTTGGCTAAGATAATAGTTAACATGATTTTCGAGCGCATCTTCCTCTTGTACCAAGACCATGTCGATTGTGGACTCTGCAACAGCCACATATGACAGGAAATCCTTGCCATAATCAAGAGGCCTAAGCAGAGGGGCATATGTCAGAGCATGTTTCAACGCATCAAAAGAGCATTGAGTTGCTTTGTTCCAACATAATGGGACTACCTTTTTTAAAAGACACATGAACCCTTTCGTAATCTTGGCATAATTAGCGACAAAACGTCGAAGAAAGTTTTCTTTCCCCTGTAAACTTTGAATTTGGGGTATTGTGCACAGGGGAGGAATTTGAACTATCACCTCAACCTTAAGAGGATTAACCATGATCCCTTTTGTCGACATGATGAAATGTAATAAATGACTCCATGTCACACAAAAAATTCACTTGTTTGGATTCAAGCTAATCTGATAGTAGTGGCATCGCTCAAAGATTATTCATGCTAGATCATCCAGGTACACCTCGACTATGTGTTTGAGGTTCTAAAAAGTAAACGACATGACCCGCTGAAAAGTAGCTCCAACATTCTTCAGGGAAAAAGGAAATTTTCGATACGCGAAGGTACCCCAAGAAAAAATAAAAGTTCTTTTATGTTGGTCCTAGGGTTTGATTTGTATTTGATTATATCCCCAAAATATTGTCCATGAAAGAAAATACTTCACAAGTCGCACACTCAATGACAATCTCATCAATAAATGGGGTTGCAAAATTGTCTTTTGGGCAAGCTTTTTTCAAATCCCAAAAATCCATATAAACCTTAATCATGCCTTGCTTCTTGTTGACAAGAACCTGGTTCGATACCCATTCTGTCAATTGTACAGGGTAGATGAAACCATAACTTTGAGAAGTTTCTCTACCTCATCCTTTATCACCATTGATTTTCAAGGATTGATCAGGCGAAGCTTCTATCGGACTGGTTTGACATCAATATAAGTCATGATTTCGTGTTCAACAATTCATGGATCGATGCCTAGAATATCCTCCTAAGACCAGGAAAAAATGTCGCGGAACTCCTTAAACAACTCAGTGTAGATTTCAATCTCTTCAGGGTAGCAATCTGCTCCGACGAAGACATTCTCCACTACGCCAGGCGTTTTGGAGATATTGGTAGGAATCGTTGCAGAAATACTTTCCATGTTTCCCTTGATGTATACTATGTGCGTAGCTAGAGGGTTGATAGGACAAGGGTTATCTCCCTTCATGGTCGCAACAAACTCTCCTGCCTCTATTCTCCTGAGCTCGAGAAGAAAATAAGATCTATGGTGAAGATCATCCCAAGGTCTGTCTAGACCAGTAATTACCTCCAGAATCACCTCATCATAGGGAAAGACTAAGTCTAAAAGGTCCAGAGTGGCGAGAGAGTATTGAACCAAAATAGGCTTGAGGACAGGATCTAGCTCATATGGGGGAGCCAAATCAGGGTTGGTCGAGCCTTTTTGAACAACATTATATGCAACCTCAGTCACAGATAAGGGCATGGCCATACCAAGGTTCCCTACCCCTTCCATCGAATCCGATGGGGAAGATAAAGTCCATGGGTCATGAAAGTAGCTCGTTTTAAAAGACAACACTTGCAAAATTGCATCCTTCAGCTAGTTGGGGACGACCCAAATAAACCTTACTATATTGGAAAGTGACGGATAGTCAAAAGTTCCCATCAAATTCGGAAACAATCTAACACCTAAATTGATAGTGCATGGTTGTGGGTTATCAATCATTGGGACCGTGGAAGCCCCCAATGAAGGGTTGGGATGAGAGAAGGACAACTAGGCGACGGTTATAATTCGGCCTTCATGTGGAAAGTATAAGACCTAAAACATGGTGGCTACAACCATGTGCATTGCATAGATCCAAGTCTGTCCTAACATAAGATTGTATTCGAGAGGCACATCGACTACTTCAACCTTGACGCACACAGTTTTACCCTCCAACTACACGGGAAAAGAGGGAATTATACCATATTGTCTAAACGATAGATCGTCAAAATTTGTAAGCAACGTAGGTGGTGGAGACAACTCAGGCTGGCCAATGGCCCTCCAACATGCCAACAACATCACGCAAGTCGAGGCAGCCTCATCAACCACCGTATGGAAAATGTTCTGTGTTAATGATTTTGTGTTGTATGCCACTACTTTCTGAAAGGTGACATGGTGAGGAAGATGAGGTTTAAGGTTAGTGGGATAAAAAATGATCATTCTTGAGTTACTAGGTTCTTTCGCTCCCAAGGAAGACAACAATGCTTTTTGTTGTGAGGGGAAACTCTGGAGAACCTCCAAAGCAGACATTGTACAAGGAGTTTGTGCTCATTCCTCCATAATGAAGTAATTTTGAGCTGCCCTCACGTTTGGGTTGTGAGAATCCTTATTGAACGCACCTTTAGGGATGTGATTCATTGTTTCTCCCACTATCTTCTCAATTTAAAAAGGATGCAGTGGGTTAGATGCCTCTTTTCCCTTCTCAACGGATTTTGGCATTCTGTAGTCATGAGTCTTGGTTTATAAATCAGCTTCAATGTTCATCATGTAAATGTTTGCGACTGAGTTGTTTAGATTAGGCATGGGGAGTCCTTGACCACCCCTATCCATGCTCGTGGATGCAGATGCTTGAGCCATATTTTTCCCTTGTGGAAAAGGGTTTGTCAACACAGCAAGATGTTGCTATGCCAATAGCTTATGGGCTTCCGCAAGACGAGGGCATAGGTGAGCTAAGTGGTCATTCATGCAAAGCTTACACAGAAACTTCACCTTCTTCTTTTCAGTTTTTCCCTCACCAGCATTGTCAGCAGCCTTTTTATCCCCCTTACGCTTCTTGTTTTTTTGTTTCTTCTTTCCCTCGATCTGTTGGTTAGCCTTGGGATTTGTCGATTGCACACTGTGTACATCCAGCGTCTGGCTTGCGGGGGCAGTTGAACTAGGAGTTTGGATGGCCATATTTTTTTGAATCGATAACTGATGTAATTGATTAGACAATAGATCTGTGGAATTGATTTTTGTTGAGCCCACTATGCCATCAACATGGGGCTCAGACTTTTGTTTGGCCTTATTGAGAGTTGACCATGGCGCATTGGGTAAGATCTCGTAAAGCATGTTAGACTGAGACTAAATCAGTTCCCGTTGTTGGGATCTCATAATAGCCTCTTCTTCATAAAATACTCTGGACATTGCTATGTCTTTGAATATGCAAGGAACCAAAGACTTTAAGAACCACTCAAGAAAAAATGCAGGATGGACCTTGACCTTAATCAAAATCTTTCATCGTCGCCATTCTCGGATATGATCTGAGATATGGTCATCCTTAGTCTACTCAAAGTTGGCCAGCGACTCAATGTCAAAATCGTATCTCACTGGAAACTAGAAATGGTTCAATAAAACCATAGTCAGGTCATAAATTAAGAATACTTTGAGTTGTCGAGCTCGATATACCATTTGATTGCACCCTCTATAAGAGTGTGTTGAAAAAGGCACAATTGAACAGAGTCATTCTTCAATGAGTTGGATGAGCACTGTTGGTCCCCGGTTTTGACTATGTTCTATGCCCATACTACATACCATTGACCTCCAACTCTATGCCAGTACCACCTTTTTTGACCTCCTTTGGATATAATCAACACCCTTTTACCACTCGAAAGGGTCACCTAAGGTATCTTTGAGATTCAAGTTATTATTATGCATTTTTAATACTTTAATTTGATAAATGGACTAATATCACTTGGGTAGGTACCA
>ML807288.1:100135-117709 GCA_009831015.1 Picea engelmannii
GATTATCTTCCTGATGCAGAGGTCCTTTGCTTTCAGCCGTGTTTATACCCCATGAAGTATTTACACCCCAGAAGTATGTACACTCTTCCACGCGGGGGAGTGCAGAGGGGGTACCCTCTCTGCGGGGTCCGGGGGGTCCATCCCCCCAGCTGGGGGGTCTGGGGGCAAGCGGGCCCCCAGCAGGGGTTCGGGGGTAGCGTCCCCCGATGGGGGTTCGGGGGCGAAGCCCCCAAAGCAAAAATTGCCTTATAAAAGTATATTGTAATTTAATTGTAAATCTAGACCGTTCATTATAACGTCACAGATCTAACAGTAGAGATTATGTTAGGGTTTTTTTGCCCTAGAAGGCAACCCTCTTTTATGAGGGAAATGTATTGCGGCTATGTACGAGGGTGAATATTGTATTCTGAGAGAGGAGACTGTGAGAGAAAGAAGAGGAAGTTACAGCAGGTTTTTCTGTAGGTTGTATCCCTTCATTTGTTGGATAATAATAAAGGAAGGACCTGGCAATTTATCTGGTGGACGTAGCCCACACTGGGTGAACCACGTAAATCTGTATCTCTCTTGTATTGTGTGTCTTCTGTGTTTTTTTGTTTCTGCATTTGTTTTATTTTATTGCTCCACGGTCCTGTTTTCTAACAGAGAGGAAAAGGTAGGTTCAGGAAGAGCAGAAGTGCAGTGACTGTTGAATTGAACTGGCATGTTCACAACATGCTCTGGGGGGAGGAAAGTGTGCTCAGGGAGAGTTTGACGATAATCACTTTACGAGGAAATGTTTGTTTGAGGAACATAATTGGAGGGGATTGAGTTTATATTTGAATTCATTCAGTTTTTTGGCCCTCCTTCTAGCACCATTTCTATTAACGGACCAACAAGATCCATTCAATTAGATGAGGCAAAATGCCTGATGGCAGGTCCCAATCAGAAACACTCTCATTTGAGATAGCATTTTCAACCAGATTCTGACCTAGTTACTGATCTAAATAATATACTAACTAAATATGAATCTAAGAACCGAAGGTTCACAGATGAATTAAAAATAAAAATCCTAATTAACTATTTCTAATCTAAGATAAATTATTGCAGTCCTAAGATGCATATTCTAGTATACTCTAAACTAACCTATATCAATCGAGAGTAAGATAAAAGATGAGTACAATAGGAGATTTGTATTATTTGTACAGAAGAAATTCATATAGTGAGGAATATTAAGGCTTGATAAATTAACCAGTTATAACCAACATAATTGCTTCATAAATTGAATCACAAAGTTGTTGCACTCAAAATGAAGAATAATGGCGACTATAAATAAAAGAACGTCAATTCATAAAAAAATCATAAACCAACATTCATAAACTATAGAATGAGACATGCATAAATTGAGTAATCACATCCATACACATTGACATCGTCATTTTCATAAATGTCTCTCATTCTTTATTCATCCGAAAGTAACAATACGAGTCATCTTTCAAACGAACCAAAATCCCTGTCCCTTTTACATTCATCTCATTTATAGAGGACGATGGGATCCCTTCGCACTCCTTATCCTTTGAATAGTCAGGATCCCGAAGCGATGCTTCAGATCCCTTTCCCAATTAGGACATTAACATAATTACAACAAAAATGAATGATCTACAAAATTTTGGTTACAATGATATTATCAAGAGGGTCCCAACAGTTGTGATTTCGCATCTATGAACACCTTCCAACTTTTGAATCCTTCAAGTAAGGAATCCACTCGATATAGTTGCACTCTTTCTAGGTCTACCTCGCTTTTGTACATGGGAATTATAACCTATATCCTCAAGCTTGTTCAACATGTTGCACAAAATCCTCTATCAATGCGATCATTTCGGTGGGATGGATTAGCCTTGACTCTATAACCCTCGCACTGATTGCGTTGATCGCTTCGATGGATTCCAAGCTGAGGTTTCTTTTGGTATCCACATCCTCAACCATCATTTGGGTTGACGAAGCCTTATTAATATCCCTAAGGGGGTCCATCCTGAACTGTAAGAGTAGATTATCTGTCGATCTCCATGTCTTGGTACTTGAGGTAGTGATCTACTCCCGAGTATTTAGGACATATGTAATTGTTTCCATCCCTGCATCCAAGATTCATTGATCTCTATTTCTTTGTTCATCTGAGTACATCGGTAGGGTATTTTGGAATTCCTGTTATGAGTCTTTTCATTCTGTGATTCCACCGTAAGATTCCATGGATTTCTGGTATTTTCCATACATTGATTTTACTTGTGTATTCAATTTTTTCTGATCCGACCCGACCATCAATACTTTGTCAATCGCACAAAATAACCTCTTATGCACGTCCCAAAGTTCTGTATTCTTTTCAATGGCCCCCGCTTTTATGGTTTCGAGAGCGACTGTTTGATATTGGCTTTCCTCCATAACTTTCTTTAGGAGATCATTGTCTAGCTATATCTTCATGATTTTCTTTTCACCTCTTTCGTTAAAATTTCTCAATTCATCCAACTCTCCTTTAAGATTTGTTACCTCCTGGTCATGTGTGGTTTTAAGCTTTTCCATCTCACTCACATGGGCCTTTTGGGTGAGGGTGGTTGTTTCGTTGAACATTTCATGTAAATCGTTTTCATGTGCCTTGAGCCACCTTTCCATATCCTCTTCATCGGTTTGCTTTGTTTGTTAAATTTCCTTCGTGTGTTCATTATCCATAGTTTCCTTAATGGTTTCTAGGGTCGTCTCCATCTCAGTGACCCTACCTTTTGCAGAATCAATTTCTCCTACAACTTCATGGACCGATACTTTGTTCACACCAGCAAAAGCACTGAGTGTTGAGGATGATTATATCACATTATCATTCAAATTTGGTCCAACTTTCTATTTGATGCTCCTTTCGAAAGATTCTTAGCTCACATCATCATTTCCTCTTTTCCTTTTAGGGGTTCTCTTCTTGATATCTCATGTCTTGTGGCTATAATAGTAATCATCGACGATGAATATTTCTCCTTCGAAGTCGATTCCTTCATAAGTGAGTGATAAACTCCCTAGGACAGAGGCTAAGGGAGTGTGCTCTTCTATCAGGGTGTTAACAAGATCAACATCAGGGCTTACAATGATAATTTCATTATCACTTGCTATGTTGTTGTCTTGGGCATCGGGAATGTAGATCTTATCTTTTTAATTCTTTTCCTGGGCCTTTCCTAGGGCAGTCGATGTTGATTGTCCTATCTTTTTTGTTCCTCCTTTGCTTGTATTATTTTTTCATGTGGGAAGATCTTTATTCCAAATTTTCTCCAATGCAACTTGTTTCTCCTTGGTTTCCCTCTTCTTCATTTACTTGTACTTTTATTCAACTTCTTCATATTTTCTCGTCAGTTCAACTTCTTTATCCCTATTTTTCTTCTCTTCCTCTTTCCTTAGTTGTTGTTGAGCATCATCAGTGGTGAGTCTCTCTACCGCTTCTTCAAAACTTAAAGCACCTCAGAAGACATCTTCTGATAACCAAGTGTTACACATCAAAATTACTCATTTCAATGATGACCTATTGTTGTCATTAGAAGTGTCGCAAGTGTTGCATTTTTGGCCACAAGTGTCGCAAGTGTTGCAGAAATCATACAATCATCTTGCCTATCTCCTGTCTCGAATGACATCACAAGGAAGACTTGAAGACACCCTCAGAGATTGGTTAAAAAATGACATGTCATCTGATGAAGAGTACAAAGATTTTACCATGAAAAAGACCACTTAAAAGACATTTTTGAAGGGAAGCGCTCCCCTACCCACTATCAGGGAGTGCTAGTGCTCCCTGACCTTCTTTGGGGGAGTGTTCTAGCACTCTGTATTTGAACCTTCATTTCATCCACCCTTATCCTTTTTCTCCATCTAGTACAAAAATTGGTGACAACCTCAAAGTCGGTGAATGAATCGAATCTTGCGGGGGGCATGTCTCCAGCCTTTGATTATCATTCTGGAGTTAAGCCAATATCTTTTCAAGCTAGGGGCAGAGTACCAACCATCCATGGGTATCCCAACCTTTGGAATTTATGTTGGCAATTTACAAGCATACGTTTAATTTTGTTTCAAGCTTGTGTAAAAATGAAACCAATACCGAGCATGGTCTTTGTTCTTTCTCACACTCGAAAATACATGAGAATGTAACCGAGTAGACTTTTATCACTTTTTTTGACTCGTAAAGGTTATAGGAAAAAGGAACCCCCTGGAGTCCTCTTTAACCTCTTTTCGGACTCTCTAAACATGAAAATATTCTTGAGTGATCTTGCTTCCTTTCCCACTCATTAAAAGGTTTGAAACCGCGTCTTTCAAGTGGTAATTTATCTCTTTTCCGGCCTCATGAGACTAACATTATGAAAAAGGACAACACTGGAGTCACCTTTAAGTTCTTTTCAGACTCTATAAACATGAAAAACCATCGAGTTTTCCTTCTTTGGACTCGATAAATATACATTGAAGGGACAATACAGGACCGAACCCTTACTTCTTCCAGTTTGTTAAACAAAAGAAGAGGGACTTACCGAAGGTGAGTTATATTGATCATGTGTTACCCTCCTCAAGCTCGTTAAATTAAAAGAGGTACTCGTCTATCTGGATGGGGGAAATTTTTTAAGGAAGCAAGCCAAGCAGTTTTTGAAAACATCACCAGTCACTCTTATAGTCTCCCTTGAACATGACACTTTGTCTTTGCATACATTTTAATCTGTTGAACCTCTACACTGAACCAATCCAATGAGTTCCTTTACTCCTTTGGGTCACCCAACGAAAGTCATAGTGTCCATTGCATCATCATGTTTTGTTCCATGTCATGTTTCTGTGGTTGTGCCTCAGTATTCAAGGGAAGTATCTGCCTTGAGACTCAACCATCACAAATATCATGTTTCAATACCCATGTAAGTCCATGTTCATTTGATCCACCAATTTACATCTCTATGTCAATTTTGTGTCATTGATGGGGGATACGTCAAGGCCCTCCTTCGACGAGTTTGTTCCTATCGACTTCAACACATTATCCGGGAACTAGACTTAGAAACTAGTTAGTACCTTGGAACCTACATGCCTCAATGGCAAGCCTCCTCGCTTCTGAAAATGGGTTTACATCATTGACCTCTAATCGGATGATTCCATGGATGTTCAACTTCATCTCATTTATTCACATTCACTGGAATGTACTAGGGTACCTTAGGAATCATTGACATCAATGGTGATTTTCCCTCGCACTTGTTAACGATTTACCACATTGACTGGTAATCAAGTGGTTTCTTCCATGTTCGACATCATGACATCTATTCACATTGTTAGGCTTGTACTACATCGGGATCAGTTAGAATACCCTGGGTTGAGTGATCATTATGATATTTACTTTGCCCAGGTTGCGATGAAGTTTCTCTTGAATATTAACACATTTATTGTCACATAGATCAACTTTGTATTGGTTCGTGGCTATGTCTTGTCGTCTCATATATCCACTGTGTATTTTTCGTGGCTACGATTAGTTCATGTCATGGAAGTATAGATCCACATTGTATCTTTGGTGGCTATACTCTTTGTTAATATAATTATGGATCCGCAGTGTATCTTATGGAGGCCATACCTTGCAAGTTTTTATCACCCAAGCATAGGTATGCCTGCCTTGGGTTTGAAACATATCATAATATTTGTTTGACGGTTGTGTGCAGTTTCTGCCAAGTTCTCTGAGTCCATACCCTTTCTTGAAAAAGTCTACAAAGTACTTCAGTCATCATTTTTCATCTTCTAACTTCGCACTTTGGGGGGCAATCTGTTACACATCAAAATTACTCATTTCAGTGATGACCTATTATCGTCATTACAAGTGTCGCAAGTGTTGCATTTTGGCCACAAGTGTTGCAAGTGTTGTAGACATCATACAATCATCTTGCATATGTCGTGTCTCGAATGAAATCACAAGGAACACTTGAAGACACCCTCAGAGACTGGTTAAATAAAGATGTGTCATCTGATGAAGAGTACAAATTTTTTACCATGAAAAAGACCACTTAAAAGTCATTTTTGAAGGGCAGCGCTCCCCTATCCATTTTCAAGGAGTGTTAGCGTTCCTTGACCTTCTTTGGGGGAGTGTTATAGCACTCTGTACACCTGTCTGGGGGAGTGTTGGGATTTTTTTAGGAAATTTTGGGCAGCACTCCCCTACCCACTATTAGGGAGCGCTAGCGCTCCTTTCCCTTCTTTGGGGGAGCATTGTAGCACTTTGTGCAACATTCTGGGGGAGTGTTATGTTGTTGAAAAAATCAAGAGAAGATCCCCCTTATCTCTGAAATCAGTTGGATTTGAATCTGAGGTCAAGGATGGATCTTAGGGAGGATCCACAACTAATGGAGAAATATCCTCAACCTATCCCAAGAATCTCTAAGGTGTTTAGGCCTATCCAAGCCTATATAAGGAGACCTCCTCATGGTGAAAGGTGGGAGTTTTAGAGATACCAAACTTATGATCTCATGAGAAGTGGTATTTAGAGAAATTGAAGGCATCAAACTTATGATCTCATAAGAGAGATAATCAGTGAAGCATAGTCATTTTGTTTGTGGATCATTTTAGTAAGGGGTTGGACAAGGAGAGCTTGGTGAGGTTGTTGCATCTGCATCAAAGGTTTATAAGTATCTCTATTGAGTTCTCATTAATACATGTTCTTGGCCTGTTTCCTTCAAGATTGTGTATGTCTACATGAACTTTTGTTTAATGGATAGATCTAGTTTCAAACTAATCGTAGTAGAATAGGAAGCATGATGTGTCTTTGATTTCATTGCAGGACCTATTGAAGAGCTTGTGGATTAGAGCTCAACTTGGAACTGGGCAAGGAAAAACATCGTAAAACGGTAAGTCTTCTTCCTCTTCTCTATAGATTAGTTTAGCTAGGTTTAAAGGGATTTTAGTGACCAAATTTATCACCTTTCTATCTTGATCTTAGAGATTTAGGATCCAAGAGGGAATCCACCTCTTCGCAGGGGGATTTTCCTGTAACAGAAATTGGTGACTCCACTAGGGAGAGAAGATTTCAGTTTTGGTTTCCTTACTTGGTATTTTTTTTTGGCCTTTGCTCATCTTTAGATAATATTCATGTTGCATTTTTTATTCTTAGATGTGTTGTTGGCTCTTGGATTCATCCCATACACACTGAATTTCTGGATTTTCTTGAGTTTTTTATAGTTATGGGCAAGTTTATGTTCTTCTCAGAGGCTAGGAATCCCCTACCTCTTTAACCAGGGCACTAGAACTCCCTTGCAGGCTCCCACAGAGTGTTGGTCTTTTTCTGCTAAAAAACCTTTTGGGAGTTGATCTCTGAGTTTAATTTTTTGTTGATTCATCTGCGCAAGGTTATCACCATCTCAGTGTGTCTTTGTTTTGGCCTCCAACATTTTGATTTCTAATAATTGATGATGTTTTGTTTGGATTTTTTACATCTTCCTTCCTTACTTTGAGTCATTCTTCTTATTTGATATTTGGAGTCAATCTACTGTTTTTTTCATTTATCTGATTGAATGAAAGTTGTTGTAAGGAAATTCAAAGATCTATCCATTGTTCCATTTGATATTTGAGGTAATTTTTTCCAATAAATTACTATTTTATTTAGTTATATTTTCCCACCTTTCAAATCACTTTTACTGTTTTCTCATCATTCATTAGCCTTCTCCTACCTTAACTAGCAATTTCACCAATTTTTATGCATTATGGGTGAGCTTTTCTTCATTTGTTTATTGTTTTTTAAATTTCTGGGTGGATCAACGCCCCCCTGTAGGCCATATCAGAGTGCTAGAACTCCCCTATAATGATTTAGGGAGCGTTTCAGCACTCTGTACCCTTGAGACAGGGAGCGCTAGTCTCCTTTTTGGAGGAGTTTTGCATGTTTCTGCTCAGATTTTCTCAGCTTGTTTTGTGGAAGTATTTACCCAGACTTTGTGATTGGTTTGTGAAGTTATTTAGGTTTATATTTGGTTCTTATCACCCCTTATTATCTTGATTGTATATTGAAACCTTTTTCAGAAATGTGAAATTGCCTTTTCTAGCTGCTTGTTTTGTCGGGACAATTTGAGTGATTTCTCTTTCTCCCTGTCTTTTCTTGGATTCTTCTCTGGATTTTCTTGTACTCCTTGAATGTTTGTCAGTTGTTGAATCCTTGATTGAGTTCTTGTTAGAACAATTTTCTACTTTTTTTCTTTCATACCTCATTGCCTTGAGTGCATGCTTTGTTTGTAGCCTTTTTGCTTCATGTCTTTTGCATCTGCATAGGACTTTTTCTCCTGATTGAAAGTAGTAGAGCATCAAAGGATTTGTATTTACTTTATTTATACATTATAATCAAGCAAAGAACATAGATGCATTCTTTATTTTGGGTAGTGAAACCAGTTTGCATTTGAAGTAGCGAACTTGCATGGTTTTTCGCATTTTTTAGTCTTGGTGTATAGTCTCTTTGACTCATTTCTTGAAGATCTTGACATTGATGAGTTTGATCAAAAAAATTGGGACATTATGCATTTGGGAATGATAAAAAAATTCTCATCCTCGTAATATATCTTTCATCGAAGTGAAATATTTGCATTCTCATTTCTTTGCATTGTTTAGAGTAGATCAAAACATCATTTAGTCCACGCCATTTTCCTATTGAGTAACAACGGCCTTAAAATCAAGTGCTAAACTAAAATTTATCATACATTTTTACATTTTCTATTAGAAAACCTACATTGGCTCAAGGTGTAGGGCTTTGGAATAGGTTGAAAGGATAACTTTCCAAAGTTGTCAAACAAACTTAGAATCTTGTGATAGGGGGAGAAAATCCAATTTTCGTATAAGCTTACTGGGATGCCCCTCTCACATAGGGGTTATGCACGAGGTCGCGTTCGGGAGAGTTACAGAGATTATCCCTCTATGGTTTAACCATTCATAGTAGTCAGATCATATATTGGGGGTTCTTCTTGAGGTTCAAATGTCTTCGTTTGGTCTCAGTCATTCATGAACTCCGAATCCATTCGCGGTCCTCTGGATTTCTACCGGTCCACTTGTCCTCAGTTCTCTTGAAGGATTTTGGACTTGTTATCCTACCCATATGTTCGGAACGGACGGTCAACTGTACCCGCCTAGGGGATAACTATGAGTTGGTGACCTTAGTAGCCATAATCTTCAGGGTCATACACAAGGTGACGGTGAAGGGAAGTCTCACTGTACCTGGAACAAACGTTGGTCAAACTCACTCGGGATCCTTGGAGGGTAAATCCACAATTACTGCATGGAAGCTTGCACCAAGGCATAAGTCCGTTAAGAAGGTCACCAATGTAGCTGATCCACCCACTCTATCCCTACCCCTTCCTATATTGATCTCGTGACATTGGATTTCATCACCAACTAGTGGTTTCATTGTGGGAAGTTTTGTTTGATTGTTTGCTTCTTAGATTCACAGGGTGTGTTGTTTGTTTTTCTTAGTGGACCTTAGGTCGATTCAGTGTTAATGGCATCAACTCCTGGGAGTACCAATAGAGGAACCCCTTGTCCTAGGGAACCTTTCACCTTTCCTTCTTTTGTAAACATTGGTCCTCCATACATAGCCACACTGAGTCTTTCGGGACTCACTATCGGATTACCGGTTTGGTTGTTACCCACTCTGGTGATATCGAATCTTCCCAGTGTTTCAACTACACCTAATGCTTCAAATGTAAGTACACCACCCACACATCAACCTCATGTCAACTTTTCACCTTCTTCACCCATTAAGTATTCTTCCCTTTCTCCTTCTTCGCCTAGTGAAATCTCTACAACAAGTAGCCAGGTTGATAAGAAGAAGAAGAAACAAAAAGAGAAGAAGAAGAAGAACCCGAAAAGGACCAAGCCTCCAACCATATCAGATGTTGGATCCAAGCAACCAGCTACTATTAATCATACTGGGAGTGTTGATGAGGTCGACAAGATTAAAACGAAGAATCTGAAACCCAAATTCCTTTGCAGTCTTTGTAAGGGAGACCACTTTCTGAGAGATTGCCCTAGTCTTCCCAAGGTCTTAGAAATGTGTTCCTCCATGTCATCAGCCTCTTCTCAACATGCTAGTGACACCCCGTCAACTAGTGACGTTAAGGTTGGTAAGAAGAAGACAACTGTCAAATTTCCTTGTATGTTATGTGAAGGTGATCATTATTCTAACATTTTTCCTCGTATGGATGAGGCTTCTTCTCTTTTGGAAAAGCTTCAACTTCCAACTGGTTATCATAATATTTCCCCCAACACATCGTTATTTGATGAAATGGTCAATCTGGTTCCATCCTCGGTCAGTCTGGTTGATCAGGTGGTCAATCTAGTTTCATCTTCGGTTCAACCACTAACCAAAGTAGTTGATCTAGTTTCGCCATCGATCAGCCCCTCTTTTCATCTGAAAAGTGAAACCCAAGTGACTGATCCAGTCCCATCATTGGTCAATCCCACCCTTCATTTGAAGAGTGCCAACATGGTCAATCCCACTCCTCCTCTGACGAGTCCCAAAGTAGTTTCTCCGGTCCCTTCATTGCTCAGTCTAGTTGATCATGTTGTCAATCTGGTCACGTCCTTAGTTGAACCAGTTGAAAAAGTGGTTGATTCGATCCCATCTTCAGTCGATCCCACTCTCCCGTTCGAGAATGCAACCTAAGTTGTCGATATGTTTCCACCTGTCGACCCCATTCTCCCCTTGGAGAATGAAACCCAATTGGTCGATTTGATGTCGTTATCAAATGATCCTACTCTCCCGCTAGAGAGTAGACCCGATTATGCCCACATTTTTCTCATTGATACAGAATCTACCACGCTGGGGGGGATTCCTCCTTCTCCTACGAAACCCCCTCCAAGTAATGAGGTTATCATTTTTTATTGGGGTGTGCTAACTAGACCTCATCTTCCCTCTCACATTCCTTTCAAGATAATAGTACAGGTTTGTGGTCGATATGTTCCTCATGCACTGATAGATGAAGGTTCCTTCGTTAGTATTTTGTCCTCTATTGCTTGGCAAGCTTTGGGTTATCCTCAGCTTGTGCCAATTACCCAGACTCTATTCACTTTTAACAGAAGAACCAGTCACCATTTAGGGATCCTTCCCCAGTTTCTCGTAACTTTGGAGGGAAAACTGCCTTTATTGATGTTATGGTAGTCTAGGACCCCTTGGATTTCAATTTACTCCTTGGGCGAGATTATGTCTATGCCATGAAAGATATTGTGTCCACTCTTTTTCATGTGATATCTTTCCATCACGATAGAATAATTGTGTCTATTGATCAACTTTAATGCATTGGTCCTAACTTGATTACTAACCTCATGACCTCCCTAAACAGTTATTATATGCAGATGGTATCGCCCCCGCCACAGGTCAATTATGTGGCATTGTCTCCAATGAATTTAACTTCTGATGACTTAGATTTGGTAGTTGACATGGTGATCTCCTCGGTAGGGCTATTGGAGTCCGATCTCCTTACCCTTGACGTGACCCTCGACGTGTGTTCCTTCCAGAGCATTTTTCTTCCATCCAGTGAAGATCTCTTTGAAGCCATGACCAAGTTTTGTCCCTTGACATGGTTTCCTTCCAGAGCATTATCCTCTTGGAAGCCATGATCAAGAAGAGGTCACAAACATAGTTTCGCTTCTCTATGGCAAGCTCATTAAATCATGAAACAGAAGCTACGAGCATATTTTTCCTCTCTGTGGAAAGCTCGTTAAAAAATGAAACAGAGGTCATGAGCATAATTTTCCTCTCTGTAGCAAGCTCGTTAAAAAATGAAATAGAAATCCGGTGATTGAACCTGGATCCTTGAGCATAGTTCTTTTATTGTGTCAAGCTCGTTAAAAAATCAAATAGTCACCTCTCATACCAAGTCGAGTCTTTCGTTAGGTCTTGTATTTGAACCTTCATTTCATCCACCCTTATCCTTTTTCTCCATTTAGTACAGAAATTGGTGACAACCTTAAAGTTGGTGAATTAATTGAAGCTTTGGGGGGCATGTCTCCAGCCTTCAATTATCATTATGGATTTAAGCCACTAGATTTTCAATGGGTATCCCAACCTTTGGAATTTATGTTGGGAATTTACAAGCATATGTTTAATTTTGTTTCAAGCTTCTGTAAAAATGAAACCAATACCGAGCATGGTATTTGTTCTTTCTCATGCTCGAAAATACATGAGAATGCAACTGAGTAGAATTTTATCACTTTTTTGGACTCATAAAGGTTATAAAAAAAAAAAGGAACCCCCTGGAGTTGTCTTTAAGCTCTTTTCGGACTCTCTAAACATGAAAATATTGTCGAGGGATCTTGCTTCCTTTCCCACTCGTTAAAAGGTTTGAAAGGGAATATTTCGAGTGGTAATTTATCTCTTTTTCGGCCTCGCGAGACTAAAATTATGAAAAAGGACAACACTGGAGTCACCTTTAAGTTCTTTTCAGACTCTCTAAACATGAAAAACCACCGAGTTTTCCTTCTCTGGACTCGCTAAACTATACATTGAAGGGCCCATATGGGACCGAACCCTTACTTCTTCTAGTTCATTAAACAAAGGAAGAGGGACTTACCGAAGGTGAGCTATATCGAGCATGTGTTACCCTCCTCGAGCTCATTAAATTAAAAAGAGGTACTTGTCTATCTGGATGGGGGGGGAATTTGAAGGAAGCAAGCCAAACAGTTTTTGAAACATCACCAGTCACTCTTACAGTCGCCCTTGAACACGACACTTTGTCTTTGCATACATTTTAATCCGCTAAACCTCTTCACTGAACCAATCCTCTGAGTTTCTTTACTCCTTTGGGTCACCCAATGAAAGTCACAGTGTCCATTGCATCATCATGTTTTGGTCCATGTCATGTTTCCATTGTTGTGCCTCAATGTTCAACAAAAGTATCTACCTCGAGAGTCAACCATCACAAATATCTTGTTTCAATACCCATGTCAGTCCATGTTCATTTGATACACCAATTTACATATTTGTGTCAGTTTTATGGTCTATGATAGGGGATACATCAAGGCCCTCCTTCGACGAGTCTATTCCTATCGACTTCAACACATTATCTGGGAACTAGACTTAGAAACCAATTAGTACCTTGGAACCTGCATGCCTCAATGGCAGGCCTCCTCACTTCCGACAGTGGGTTTACATCATTGACCTATGATCAGATGATTCCACAGATGTTTGACTTCATCTCATAAATTCACATTTGCTGGAATGTACTAGGGTACCTTGGGAATCATTGACATCAATGGTGATTTTCCCTCGCACTTGTTAACGGTTTACCTCATCGACTGGTAATCAAGTGGTTTCTTCCATGTTCGACATCAGGATATCTATTCACATGGTTAGACTCGTACTACATTAGGATCGGTAAGAAGAACCTGGGTTGAGTGATTACTCTGATATGTACTTTGCCCAGGTTGCGACGAAGTTTCTCTTGAATATTGACACATTTACTGTCACATAGATCCACTTTGTATTGGTTCGTGGCTATGTCTTGTCGTCTCATAGATCCACTTTGTATTTTTCATGGCTAATATCAGTTCATTTCATGGAAGTATAGATCCACATTGTATATTTGGTGGTTATACTCTTTGTTAATATAATTATGGATCCGTGGTGTATCTCATCGCGATCATACCTTGCAAGCCTTTATCACCCAAGCATAGGTATGCCTGCCTTGGGTTTGAAACATATCATAATATTTGTTTGATGGTTGTGTGCGGTTTCTTCCAGGTTCTCCGAGTCCATACCCTTGCTCAAAAAGTCTACAAAGTACTTCAGTCATCAGTTTCCGTCTTCTAAATTCGCACTTTGAGGGGCAATATGTTACACATAAAAATTACTCATTTCAATGATGACCTATTGTCATCATTACAAGTGTTGCAAGTGTAGCATTTTGGCCACAAGTGTCGCAAGTGTCACATTTTGGCCACAAGTGTCGCAATTGTCACAGACATCATACAGTCATCTTTCCTATGTCGTGTCTCGAACAACATCACAAGGAACACTTGAAGACACCCTTAGAGACTAGTTAAAGAAGTACATGTCATCTAATGAAGAATATAAAGATTTTACCATCAAAAAGACCACTTAAAAGTCATTTTGAAGGGCAGCACTCCCCTACCCATTGTCAGGGAGTGCTAGCGCTCCCTACCTTCTTTGGGGGAGCGTTCTAGCACTCTGTACACCCTTCTGGGGGAGCGCTAGGATTTTTTGAGGAAATTTTGGGTAGCACTCCCCTACCCACTAGTAGAGAGCGCTAGTGCTCCTTTCCCTTCTTTGGGGGAGCATTGTAACACTTTGTGCACCATTATGGGGGAGTGTTATGTTGTTGAAAAAATGAGGGGAAGATACCCCTTATCTCTAAAATCGGTTGGATTTGAATCTAAGGTCAAGGATGGATCTTAGGGAGGATCCACAACTAATGGATAAATATCCTCAACCTATCCCGAGAATCTCTAAGGTGGTTAGGCCTCTCCAAACCTATATAAGGAAGCCTCCTCATGGTGAAAGGAGGGAGTTTTAGAGATACCAAACTTATATTCTCATGAGAAGTGGTATTGAGAGACATTGAAGGCATCAAAATTATGATCTCATAAGGGGGATAATCAGTGAAGCATAGTCATTTTGTTTGTGGATCATTTGAGCATTGGGTTGGACAAGGAGAGCTTGGTGAGGTTGTTGCATCTGTATCAAAGGTTGGTAAGTATCTCTATTGAGTTCTCATTAATACATGTGCTTGGCCCATTTCCTTCAATATTGTGTATGCCTACATGAACTTGTCTTTAATGGATAGATCTAGTTTCAAACTAATCACAATAGAATAGGAAGCATGCTTTGTCTTTGATTGGATTGCAGGACCTATTGAAGATCTTGTGGATCAAAGCTTAACTTGGAACTACGCGAGGACAAACATCGTAAAAAGGTACATCTTCTTTCTCTTCTCTATATATTAGTTTAGCTAGGTTTAAAGGGATGTGAGTGACCAAAGTTAGCACCTTTATGTCCTGATCTTAGAGATTTAGGATCCAAGAGGGAATCCACATGTCCGTAGGGGGATTTTCCTGTAACACCGGGCCTCATGCATAATTTTTGGTTCCAACCTGATGGATTTCATGTGTTCATACACCACATTTCAAGGGTCATGTGATTTGGGATATCCAAGACATAGGCATAATTCCTTTAGTGTTTTTTATTCCTTTCTAGCTTGCTTATTGTTCTATAAAGAGTATGAGCCTATGAGGGGGAAAATCGACCAGTACCTTTTGTTTTTTTCTGATAGGTAGGAAGTGGTCCCTTTCTCCATAGTCTGGTATGATATTTCCTTGGCCAATAATATTTCAGGCACATATTTTGGCAGCAGGTGTGGTGGTCTTGTGGCCCCATAGATCTTGACATAGGTGTAGTATTTATTCATATACCAGTCCCCGGTCTTCTTTAAGGTTTTGAGAACCCCTGGAGAGATCCTGTGTGGGAAAATAACAAATATGGATTTGTGCAAGGGAGAGAGGAAATAGTCACAAATATCATGGAAATATTCCTTACAATTGTCTTCCCACAGTTGCGAACATTACAAATGGATCGGGCCTTTTCCGACATCTAGGCGCAACTAAATGCAGGAGATGAAATGGCTGCACACACAACATCTATGAGATAATAATACATTTGGAAACCAAGGTTTTCCATACCTTTGGGATCTTGGATACATGTAGTGATGCTTAAATAAAGGATTATCGCCTAATTTAATGCTTGGCCCTTCTGGACTATTGTGTAAGCCATGGGAAACCACTCCATCCTGAAATGGGTGATAGTTTCCTCACCATAAAGTTTGCATGTGATGGTATTCAAAATCCTATAAGGGCTCTTAAGGTATCATGTTAGGACATACCTTTCCACATTTTTCGCTAGCCATTCTTCATCGTAAACCCAGTCTCCCATTAGGGTCTCGAAATCTTCATGTTCAACCTCTAATTGGTCTAGGAATGACTCGTCCACGGATATTGTAGGTTCTTGGGTCTAAAATCTAGCTTGGATGTCTTCTTCTTTGAGAGACACAATCAAGAGACCTAATGCATTGACTATTAGTCTCGTATATTTTTGTAGATATGCAAAACAACATCTAGATGTGTCATTGTAAGGAAAATGATCTAGGCGAGCAACTACTATATGAATACTGCTTTTTCAAATATTCTTGTACAGAACAATGTTTGGGTCGTCAGACATGAACCTTTCATTCTGGAACACATCCAAAATCTCAGCATAGTTGAGGTAGTGCTCCATTCCATCATGGTTTTTCGTGTCGGCGATATTCAATGTCTCAGGGATTGAAGTTGGAACATGTGTTCCAGAAGTTTGGAGTTTTCCCTACCTGGTTAGCATGCAAGACATTTTGTCACTTGCGCAAATAGACGACTCAATAGTTAATATGGTCATTTCAGAGACATAAATACCAATGTTCAAATTATTTGCAGGATACTCACTCAGAAACAAGGGATGATAATTAATTAGACTGAAAAAATAGAAATCTGTGAACACGATGTTTATCTTACTTAGTGAGCAAGTGAAAAAAATAAATAGAGTCTTAACGTTGTATAAACACTTCACAAATTCCCTTCAAACATTAGTGTAATCAATGAACAAGGTGTGATACATATTAGACTAGGCCAGGGTAGTACACAGTAAAATAAATGCATTTGTGGGTGCTAAGGAGTTATAACCGTTGAGGAGCAAGAAGATTGAAAAGGCAATATTGTCGAACAACTATCGTCGTCAGAAATTGATATGGATAAGAGATGTTGATATGAATATGGGGAAACCTACAATGATGATAACTCATTACTGGGCCACTTAACCTTAATTACAATGCTTAATATTTAATGACGGCCCCTTTAACGTTCATCGATATGACCGTTGGGCGCCAAGCTTTTCTTTAATGGTGTTGATGAGACATCAAGGTAATTGTCGGGGAAAGGTATTAGACAAGTGTGAGATCAACAGTGGTGAGGTAGTCAGTGATAACCAGGTTCGTCTGGTCCACAGGATGAGTTGATGTGCAATCGTTAGAAATCTAAGATAGCGTCGTCATCGATGAAAGGTGGAGGTGAAGAGGTAAGTGCGCTATGAAACTTCTGACAATGATAAGCTTTCATCGAAAAGAGTCAGTCAGTACTAACCTGCCATGTGGAGGTAAGGGGATGGTCTTATGTACATACTGAGGTTCGGGCCCAACGTGAAAAATAATAATAACATGGAGTCGAGATCTGGTTTGACGATGTTAGTTGGATTATGACGAGGAAAGAGAAAAGGGTGCATCATCCTCGGTAAACATGGACAAGCTCGCGAGGTTGATCTTGGGGATCTCTCAATCCCCTATGATGACGTTATGAAGCGTCATTGTCACTGAAATGTGGAGATGAATATGTATGTAGAATTTGGTAAGGGAGCGATGACAAAATAGGTAAGGATGAGGCTGCATAAGAGAAGGGAAGAGGACCTAGCCTAAGTACCTAAGTTTTAAGCATGCAGGTAGAAGGGTAATAAAAATGGTGGAGATTTTATCTGTTCAGACAAGGGTAGTCGTGTGGGGGGGG
>ML807288.1:119774-139146 GCA_009831015.1 Picea engelmannii
ATCTTCTTGTGCATTTTTTGGGATTTGAGTCATCATACCATCAGTTTCATTGTCATGCACCCTTTGAGTAAAGAACAACCATAAAATCAACGCTAATTAAAAAATTATCTAGAACATTTTTGTTTTTAGGATCTTCCACCAACATTAGACTAGGATTAGCACTTTGGATTAGGCTGATTACAACTCTCCAAAGTTTTTCAAAACAAACATTAGCATCCTGGGATAGGGAGAGTCAAATCCAATTGTCGTATAGGCTTTCTGGGATCCCCCTCTCACACATGGGTTACACACAGGGTCGCATTCGGATGAGTTACGAAGATTATCCCTCCGTGGTTCAACTGTTTGTAGTGGTCGGATCGTATATTGGGGGTCACTTGAGGGTATACTCATGATTATGTGTGGGAGCCTCTCGAGTTGATTTCGGACTTGTTATCCTACCCATACATTCGGATCGGACTATCGACTCTACCCGCCCAGAGGCTGAATACAAGTTGGTGTCTGTAGTTGCCATAATCCTTAGATACTTACACTAGATGACAGTGAAGGGAAGTCTCACTATAACTAGGACAGACATTGGTCAAACTCACTCGGGCTCCTTGGAGGGTAAATCCACAATTACTACGTGGAAGCTTGCACCAAGGTGAAAATCCATTAAGCAGGTCACCATTGTAATTGTTCCACCATATCCTATCCCCTTCTTGACTTGATCACATGACGTTGGATTTCATCACCAACTAGTTCGATCATCGAGAGAAGTTTTCTTTGCTTGGTTTTGATTCCTAGATTTTATTAGCGTATGTTGTTTCTTTTTTCTAGTTGGCCCTAAGATTTTTAGTGTGTACTGTTATTCTCAAAAATTGATCCTGTAGATGATAAAGTTCTTCACCGATCACGTAGGATGCAAGGGCTACCTCCAGAAGGCTACCAACCCTTACCTCCTAACCCTCCAGAAAACAACTACCGTGGAGAGATAGAAAATCAATCTGACGTTGGAAGTGTTGTTGCTCCTCCATTAGATAACTCAGAAGGCACTTTGGTTATGGTTGAGAATCCCACTCTTCACACTACATCTGTGTCGGTATCCCCTCTCGAACCACTTTTTCTTCGTTTAGACTCCCTTGGGAACATCATAGACGAAGAGGTCCCATGATTACCGGAGAGAGTTTTTACCGAAACATATATGGGATCCATAGAACCAACCTTTGGTGACGAGTATAGGACTCTTGTTCGTCCTGGCACTACAGTAGATAAAAATCCCACACTTGTTCATTCTGCATGGAGGACTTCATTGGGACGCGATCTCTATGAGCATTAAGAATCCTTTCGACAACCCTTTAATCTTGATGACCCTCCTGTTGAAAGTGGGCCATCTGGTCAAACTATGAATCACCCCATCGATTAGGTCATTAACCCTATTGTTATGTCATCACAAGTCCATCCTAATGCTGGACTCATCACCTCTACTCATTACCAAGGCACTTCAATCCCTACCCCCGCTTTTACGAACTTTCACTCTACAGCTCCAAATGTTCTGCACGATCCTGTTGGGACAGCTTTTCACCTGAGAATGAAAACCCTTGCCAACAAAATACAATCAACTGGAGGGAAACCACCATATAGCGGACCTATCCCTCCTAGAGGACCACCATTCTATGGCGGGCCTACCCCTCCCAGGGGACAGCCCCCTTTTCATGCTCCTCCTAGAGAGCAACCTCCCTTTTCCATTCATACCCCGGTCGTTAATCCACCACTGGCAGGAGGGAAAACTTTGTTTGTTGGAAACCCTTCAAAACCCTGGGGAGTATCTTCAGGAGGCAATTTTACCCAACCCCGTGTTGGGGAGCATTCATATCATAACCCACCAGGAGGAGTATCGAATCATGTTCCTTCCAGAACATATTATGGACAACCTTATCCGAGCGGCATCCCAAACACCACCTGGAGTCCTCAGGGACAAAAACCTTATCCTCCTTATGGGTCTAATGTGTACCCACCTCCGGGATCTGCTCCTTACCATATTCAAGGGAAAAATGTTTATCCTCCTTATGGGCAAGCAAATCACCTGGATTATAATGCTCAGAACCCACAGGGTTATGCAAATGTCTCTCAACCATCATCAAATCCTGCTTATCCTAGCCAGCAACAACTGTATGTAGGACCTATTGGTTACAACTATCCACCTAACCCAATTTATGGTCCTACTAGTGTTCCTATGCCACTACCTTTCCTTCCAACACTGGATCTCCCAGACTTGTCTCAGTTAACTAATGATCCTATTTTTCATTCACCGGTTTGGTCAATCATTCCAGCTAAACTTCCTTCTGATATTCTGAAATTTGACGGAAAATCTGGAGAAGACCCAAATAACCATGTGATGACTTTCCATTTGTGGTGTTCATCAAACTCTCTCATGGATGATTCTGTATGTTTGCATATTTTCCAACAAACACTTACAAGCTCAGCAGCAAAGTGGTATATTGAATTACCACATGCTTCTTTTCATGATTTCAATTCCTTTGCCATGTCTTTCCTCGTGCACTTTCAACTACCTATTCGCTACGAGACGGGTACTGAACTCTTGACCTCCCTTCGTCAAACTGACTCTGTGCATATCTCTGACCATATTCATGAGTGGAGACGACGACAAAGGATGATCAAGGTAATCATTCCTAACCTATTATTGGTGGATGGTTTACTAAATCACTTTTACCCCTGATCACTTGCGATGTCGCTATGGGTGGCGCGGTCACCAAGGAAGAAACCATTGCTCAGGCTCAGTACTTATATTTGGTTTATTCACAATCTGGTACTTTGTATGATTTGCTTCCGAATGTTTCTTGAGCTAATATTGATCCATCCAAGCCGTCATCCTCATCTCATGTGAACGGTGTTATCGGTTCCGTCAAAACTCAATCTACTTCCCAATAGACCACACTCTCCTATACCTCCCCCCAAACTCAAATCTCTGAGGTGAATGCAATTCAATCTGCCCCTTCACAACAATTTGGAGGTAAGAAGAAGACAAAGAATAAATCAAAAAATACTAATAACAATGAATAACCAAAAAATAAATCTCAAAAACCTGCTATCAAAAAGAAACCACAACGAAAACTAAAATTCCCGTGCATCATTTGTGGTGATGGTCACTACACTTGAGACTGTCCACATCGCAATTAAGTGGCCAAAATTTTCCAGGGAAATTCACAACCCACTGTGCTTACTCATCCTTTTCCACAGCAGCAATCCATGGTTGCTCAAACCCCCTCTCCTAAGGGCGGTTCTAGCCATCCTCATGATGAGGCCTCAATGAGTGCACATATTTATATGTTTAATGAGATTAATTTGAACACTCACTCTAAGACATACGACACACCAGGTAATCCTGACAAAGGAAAGGATACTAGCGATACCGGTACTTTACCAGATCCATCACCATCCTCCATTAGTCCTCCATTGGTTAATCCTCCGTCTGGAGCACTTCAGATTGAGAAACCTACGTTTGACTCTATCTTACGCCCTCCTAAGAGCAATATCCGCAAAGCTGCCTTTAATCCTAGTTCACGTGCCACCCAGAACTACAACATTGTTGAAGATTCGGCTCAAGAACCGTGTGTTATGTCTGCGTTAGAAGTTCTATAGCACTACCCCAGTCAACGTAGAATGCTCTTGGATGCTATTATCATTGTTGATCCTGAGTCATCCCACCATATCATGTTTAACCTAGAAAATTATGCATCTTGACTCTCTCACCAACTTGCTTTCCAAGTTGATGTTGTTGTTCACAATCAACAAATCCACCGAACTATTCTGGATGAGGGAGCCTCAACTTGTGTCATGTCTTTAGCGTGTTGGAAAGGTTTAAAATCACCTGTACTTAATAAATCCCCAATGATGTTACATGCCTTTGATGGGCGAGGTTTTCATCCTCACAAGCTTTTACAGTCCCTACCCATCCAATTGGGTGGCAAAACTATCACTGTTGATGTCGAGGTGGTCGATGCTCCCCTCGATTACAACTTGTTACTTGGAAGAAGTTGGTTTTATGCTATGACTGTCATTGCCTCATTGGTCTTTCGATGTGTACAATTTCCTCATCAGGGAAAAATTGTCACTGTTGATCAGTTGGATTTCTGCACGACTGATGCTCACACTCCTGCTACCAACAACATTCCTTTCTTGGGAGACCACAAGATCACATATGAAAGTGTTGGTGTTGGCTTACTAAAATATTCTAGCCTCGTGGGTACCTTCCCTACACCACTTCCACTGACTACACATCATATTGCCACTATCGATATGATTTCGACCGCAGCTTATAAATCTTTGGAATCATCTGACCCTTGGATTGTACCTAGTCCATTGGAATTCGATGCACTCGGTGACACCATGGCACTTAGTCCAGCCGAAACATCATACGTTTCTATCCAATCCGCTTCTCCCTCATTGGATGACCAACATCTATTTGCACCCAATAGTTCCTCGATGCAATCATGGTTAATTTCCTTGTCATCTGCAATCGATTACATTTTCCCAATTTTTCCCTCGGATGAATCTATCATGGAAATGTTGAGCATTGACGAGCTACCTCGAGATGATAATCATCATCGATCCTGTTTTCTTCCTCCTCGTGAATAAATTCAGGCAGATATACAGTCTATCTCCCCTCCTGATGTCGACTTTCCATCGTCTCCCATGCCTTCGAATTCTGACTATTTGGATCCAGTCATTGACATGGTGATATCTTCAATAAGGCTATTGGAGCCTGATCTCCTTACCCCTGTCACGGCCCTCGACATGTGTTCCTTCCAGAGTGACTTTCTTCCATCCAGTGAAGATCTCTTGGAAGCCATGATCGAGTTTTGTTCCTTGACATGGTATCCTTCCAAAGCGTTATTCTCTTGGAAGCCATGCTCAAGAAGAGTTCACGAGCATAGTTTTTCTCTCTGTGGAAAGCCCATTAAAAAATGAAACAAAGGTCATGAGCATAGTTTTTCTCTCTGTAGAAATCTCATTAAAAAATGAAACAACAATCTGGGGATTGAACCCAGGACCCTGAGCATAGTTCTTTTTATGTGTCAAGCTCGTTAAAAAATGAAATAGTCACCTCTCTTGAACCTTCATTTCATACACCCTTATCTACTTTCTTCATCTAGTAGAGAAATTGGTGACAAACTCAAAGTCGGTGAATGAATTGAAGCTTGGAGGGCATGTCTCCAGCCTTTGATGATCATTCTGAAGTTAAGCCACTAGCTTTCAAGATGGGGGCATACCAAGCTTAGTCTTTATTCTTTCTCGTGCTCGTAAATACATGAGAATGCATCCAGGTAAACTTTTATCTCTTTTTCAGACCTGCATGAATATACAAAAAAGGGACCCCCTAGAGTCGTCTTTGAGCTCTTTTCAGACTCTCTAAACATGAAAATATTGTCGAGTGATCTTGCTTCCTTTCCCACTCATTAAAATGTTTGAAAGGGAGTCTTTCGAGTGATAATTTATCTCTTTTTCGGCCCCGTAAGACTAATATTACGAAAAAGGACAACATTGGAGTCGTCTTTAAGTTGTTTTCAGACTCTCTAAATATGAAAAACCACTGAGTTTACCTTCTCTGGACTCGTTAAACGATCATACATTGAAGGGCCCATACGGGACCAAACCCTTAGTTCTTCTAGTTCGTTAAATAAAGGAAGAGGAACTTACTGAAGGTGAGTCATATCGAGCATGTGTTACCCTCCTCGAGCTCGTTAAATTAAAAAGAAGTACTCGTCTATCTGGATGGGGGAAAAATTGAAGGAAGCAAGCCAAGCAGTTTTTTGAGAACACTACCAGTAACTCTTACAGTCGCCCTTGAACACGGCACTTTGTCTTTGCACGCATTTTAATCCGTTGAACCTTTGCACTGAGCCAATCCTTTGAGTTTCTTTTACTCCTTTGGTTCACCTGATGAAATTCACAGCATCCACTGCATTATCAAGTTTTGGTCCATGTCATGTTTCTGTTGATGTGCCTCAGTGTTCAACGGAAGTATCTGCCTCGAGAGTCAGCCATCACAAATATCACATTTCAATACCCGTGTCAGTCCATGTTCATTCGATCTACCAATTACATATATGTGTCAGTTGCATGTTGTTGATGGGGGATACATCAAGGCCCTCCTTCAATGAGTCTATTCCTGTCAACTTCCGCACATTATCCAGGAACTAGACTTAGAAACCAGTTAGTACCTTGGGACCTGCATGCCTCAATGGCAGGCCTCCTCATGTCCGACAGTGGTTTTACATCATTGACCTCTGATCGGATGATTCCACATATGTTCGACTTCATCTCATTCATTCACATTCATTGGAATGTACTAGAGTGCCTTGGGAATCATTGACATCAATGGCGATCTCCCTCGTGCTTGTTAACGGTTTACATCATTGACCGGTAATCAAGTGGTTTCTGCCATGTTCGACATCATGACATCTATTCACATGGTTAGATTCGTACTACATCGGGATCGGTAAGAAAACCTTGGGTTGAGTCATCACTCTTATGTATACTTTTCCCAGGTTGCAAAGGAGTTCTTTTGAACTATGACACATATATTGTTACATAGCTCAACTTTGTATTAGTCGTGGCTATGTCTTGTCATCTCGTAGATCCACAGTGTATTCTTTGTGGCTACAATCAGTTCAGGTCATAGGAGTATAGATCCACAGTGTATCTTCAATGGCTATACATTTTGTCAATATAATTATGGATCCACAGTGTATTTTATGGTGGCCATACCTACGAAGTCTTTAACACTCAAGCATAGGTATGCATGCCTTGGGTTTTGAAACATGTCATAATATTTGTTTGATGGTTGTGTGCATATTTTTTTGGTTTCTCGGCGTCCATACCCTTGCTCGAAAAAGTCTACAAAGTACTTCAGTCATCATCATCTTCTAACTTCATACTTTGGGGGGCAATCTATTACACCTCAAAATTACTCACTTCGATAGTCTCGCAAGTGTCATCATTACGAGTGTTGTAAGTGTCGCATCTTGTCCGCAAGTGTCACATCTTGACTATAAGTGTTGCAAGTGTCAAAAAATAGTATGTTTCCATCTTGCCTATGTCGTTCCCTTAAACAAATCATGAAGACACTTAAGACACCTCAAAAGATGGTTTGGAAGAAGAAAAATCACTTGGCAAGAAGTACAAGCCCTTTGCCATTGGAAAAACCACAAAAAAAATGATTTTTGGAGAGGAGCGCTCCCCTACCCACTGTTAGGAAGCACTAGCGCACCCTAAGCCTCTTTGGGGAGTGTTTGAGCACCCTGTGCACCCCTTTGGGGGAGATCTACCCTCTTTTGAGAAAATTATGGGTTTGTTGAGGCGAATTAGGGATGAATCCCTAAAAATCCTGAAGGTAGTTGGATTCGAATAGATGGTCAAGGCATGATATTAAGAGATATCCTCAACTGAAGGAGAGGAATCCTCAACTCATCCCAAAGATCTCTCAAGTGGTTGGGCCTCTCCAAGGTTATATAAGGAGGCCTTCTCATGGTGAAAGGAAGAATAGAGACTAGAGATTGATGCCAAACTTATGATCCTATAAGTGGTATTGACAGAGAATGACAATGGAGATTGGAGATGTGAAACTTATGATCTCATGAGTGAGATGCCATCAAAGAAATCAGTGGAGATTGATTGAGAAAATGGGTATGACAAGGATAACTAGAAGAGGTTGTTGCACCTTCATTCAAAGGATTGTGAGTAATTTTACTTGTTCTCATTAATATAATCAATGCTTGGCCTGTTTCTTTCAAACTTGTGCTTGTTCCATATGATTTTTTCTGCAGTAGATGGATCTATGATTGAACTAATATCAGTAGAGTAGGAATTCCATTGTATCTTTGTTTGTCTTATAGGATCTATCAGGGACCTCAGGATCGAAGTTCAGATAGGAAATTGCAAGGACAAACGTCGCTAATAAGGTACATATATTTCTCCTTCTCTTTCTTTCATTAGCTTGATTAGATCTAAAAGGAAGTCAGTGTCCATGTTAAGAACCTTCTGTCTTCACCTTAAGAGTTTAGAGACCAAGAGGGAATCCACTTGTCCACAGGGGGATTCACCTTCAACAGTGTGTGCCCCATGAAGACCGATAGATTGGGTGGGGTTTTTGTGTTGTCACAATAGGGGGCTAAGAAGAAAATCAATGAGCTAGTCAAATATTTCCCAATAGACATGAATGGAATCAACACAAAGGTAGATGTAAACATCATACCATTGGGTTCATATGATTGTCTAATTAGCATGGATTGGTTGGAAAAAATACCATGTTGTCCTAGACTCTTACAATAAGAAAATTACATGTCTTGATGAAGAAAGGAAGCAAGGAAAGGTTCAAGGCATTCAAAGACTTGTAGTTGCTAGAGAAATTTCATCTATGCAGTTGAAAAAGAGTTTCAGAAAGGGATGTTAGATTTTTGCAACCCATATGGAAGAGGAAGTCAAAGATAAAGTAGCAAGCATTGAAGACCATTCGGTATTAAGGGATTTTGAAGATGTTTTTGGAGAAATCCCAACACTACCACCAAATAGATACATTGATTTCTCTACTGATTTTTTGCCAGGAACTTCCCTAGTGTCCAAGACACCATACAAAATGGGCACACCAGAATTGAAAGAGTTGTAGATGCAGCTTGAAGAATTATTAAAGAAAGAATATATACACCCAAGTGTGTCACCTTGGAGAGCCCCAATTCTTTTTTTGAAGAATAAATATGGAACCTTAAGGCTATGTATTGATTTCATACAACTGAATAAGGTCACCATAAAGAAAACATATCATTTTCCAAGGATTGATGTTTTATTTGATCAGCTCAAAGATGCAAGAATATTTTGCAAGATTGAATTGAGATCAAGTTATCATGAAGTGACAATAAAGGAAGAATACATCAACAAGATAACATTCAGGACAAGATATGGGCATTATAAATTCATGGTAGTACCATTTGGACTATCGAATGCCCCAACTTTTTTTATGTGCCTAATGAATGGAGTGTTCATGGAATACCTGGACAAGTTTGTAATTGTGTTCCTAGATGATATACTCATCTACTCTGGGTCAGAAGAGGAACATGAGCATCACTTGAGAATGGTGCTAAAACATTTGAGAGAGCATAAATTGTATGCCAAGCTAAGTAGGTGCATCTTTTATCAAGAGAAGATTCACTATTGGGGGCATATCATTTCAGTAGATCAGATAGCAATTGATCTCGAGAAGATAGAGGCCATTAAATGATGGTAAATGTCAAGAAACATGATAGAGGTCAGATCATTCATGGGTCTTAACGAGTATTATTGAAGATTCATAAAAGGATTTTCAAAGATTGCAAGCCCAATCACTTCTTTGCAAAATAAGGAAGTGAAATTTGAATGGACTTCCAAGTGTGAAGAGAGCTTTCAGCAACTGAAAGATATCTTGACAAGTGCACCAATATTGAAGATTGCAGATCTGGATGAAGATTTTGTGGTATGCATTGATGCATGCAAGGAAGGGTTTGGTGGAGTCCTCACACAAAAGGATCATGTGGTATATTATGAGTCTAGAAAATTAAAAGAGAATGAGAAAAATTATGCTACCCATGATCTAGGGTTAGCAGCAAGTTTACAAGGACAAAAAATGTGGAGACATTACCTCATGGGGAGGAAATTTGAGCTAAGGGTAGACCATTGTGTTCTGAAACATTTGTTTGGCCAACCAACATTAAATGCTAGACAAACTAGATGGTTGGAATTTTTGAGTGAATATGACTTCGAAATTAAGCATATAAAAGGTAAGGAAAATCAAGTGGTTGATGCACTCAACATAAGAGCTCATGAACTGCATAATGAAGCCATTAGTATGTACAAGACTGATATTAAAGATAAAATTATTACAACATCAAATTCAGAACAACAATATTTGAAAATAAAAGAAACATTACAACATAAATTTAATTATTATGAGCTAAAAGAAGATGGAATTCTCATGTACAAAGGAAAAGTATATGTGTTGAATTCCAGTGAGATGAAAAATGTAGTGTTAAGGGAAATGTACAATATGTCATATGTTAGGCACCCATGATATCAAAAGACAATTTCACATGTAAGAAGCCAATACTTTTGTCCATGAATGAAGAAAGAAGTAGCTAATTACATAGTCAGATGTCTAGAGTGCCACAACGTGAAGACAAAACATAGACATCTAGTTGGGTTATTCCAACCATTGTTCATTCCATAATAGAAGTGGGAAGTAGTTACAGTTGATTTTATTACAAAGATTCATAGAATAGTGAAGCAACATGATTTCATAATGGTGGTGGTGGATAAATTAACTAAGGAAACACATTTTATTCATGTAAAGACAACATACAAGGCAACAAAAATTGCAAAGATCTACATGAAAGGAGTTGTCAGGCTACATGGGTTGCTTAAGGAAATAGTTTCAGACAAAGATCCAAAGTTTACATCCAAATTTTGGAAAGGTTTGTTCAAATCCTTTGGGACAAATCTAAATCTTAGTACATTGTATCACCTAGAGTCATATGGGAAAATAGAGAGAACTAATAGAATAATTGAGGACATGCTTAGAATGTATGTGATGGACCAACCATCAAAGTGGGAAGATTATATCCACTTAGTGGAATTTTCTTAAAATAATGGGGAGAAAGCCTCATTAAAAATGAGTCCATTTGAAGCATTGTATGGCAAGAAATGTAACACATCAATGAGTTGGGATAATCTAGCAGACAAAGTTGTTATTGGGTCAGATTTGTTGAAGGAAATGGAAGAGAAAATGGAAACGATCAAGCATAATTTAAAGGTTTTCAAGGACAAGTAGAAAAGTTATGCAAACACGAATAGAGTTTTTAGATATTTTAAAGTTGGCGAACATGTGTTTTTAAAAGTGAAGGCACAAAGAAGTTCACTAAGATTAAAGAGTTGCCCAAAGTTGGCAGCAAGATATTGTCGACCTTTTGAAATATTAGAAAGGGTAGGGTCAGTTACATACATGATAGCATTGTCTACATCCATGAGAGTGCATAATGTATTTCATGTATCATTATTAAAGAAATATATGCCTGGCCCTAACCACATAATTCATTATACTGTGATCCAGGTGGAATCGATACGCATCTTGGGCCAAAAATTCAAAGTTCTCAAGAACAAATCCATAGGGATAGTAAATCTTCAATGGACCTACTACGATCCTAAAGATGCTACATGGGAGCACAAAGAAAACATGTGGGAGAAATACCCACAATTTTTTGTCAATTTCAAAGAAAACAGAATGCAAGACTCCATTTTGAGCGGTTAGAGTTCTGGAACCATATCTCAGGGTCCTAGACAACCTATGATGGGGCCCTGATAAAAGAATGGTACAGCCCGATGGAATGAGAACATTGAAGGGGGTACATTCACTAGGTCAGTGGGTTAAGAGGAATAGGATATTTTGGATGGAACCACTGCTGGAGTTGTAAAATTGTAGAATTTGTATTTCTTAATATTGTTATGTAAATATGTGTATGTATATTGGCATAGTTTGCACCGAGGATGGTGCACAATTATAGGGGAAGGGGAATGGAACGTCCCCTCTATAATCCCAATTTAATTAATGCTTAATGTAGATATAATGTGTGAATACGAGCAAGTGATGTATATGTGAATTGTATTTCTAAGTTTTAATAATAATATGTGATGCCAGCTGCTAAGGGGATATGGATAGAGATGGGGGCTCAATTAATCCACAAGAGAGGGGAGGGGAGGGTCTAAGATAATGTCTAAGAGGGGTCCAAGGGGGAATTACCCATGTCTATTAATTCCACCCACATTTCTGAATTTTATTATCATTATGTTTTAAACTTCCATTTTATAATTGAGTGTCCCCAAAGCCAATCATTGAATACATGTAAGAGGGTGGGTGTGAGAAGTCACATCCCATAGTTATTGGGATCATGGGGGATGAGTACAATAATCTTGGGGAAGTGTGTGAGTCAAGTAAGCAGTCCAAAGGAGAGGAAATTTGTATGGGCAGTTACAACAGTTTTAAGACATTCAGTTTTTGGCATGAACAACAAGAACAAAGCAAAAAATAAGAGCTTGGAGCTGGAGAAACCATGGAAGGAGAATTTTGGAGCATGTTGGAACATTTCTAGAGCATATTTGGAGTAGAATATTGAAAATCCAGGTTGTTATTCCTGAAGAGCTAAATCCTATGTGAGTTGCATTGTAACATAAAGTGTTTGTTGGTGTTTGCTGGTATTTTTCTTTGCAATGAGTTCCCTTGAGTTCCTGGCATAGACATCTTTGGTTACCTATGCCATAGAGACCTTGATAAATGAATGGGATGCTCAAGGGACTGAGATCAGTGAAGGGGTACATTCCTTGGGTTGGGCAGGTCGAGAGGAAGAGAGCTGGTGGAAATCAAGATAGTTGTAGGAGAATGCGAGTGGATTGTGGGATTCTTAGTTGTGAGTGGACAATGAAATACCACTCTCTTTTGTGGATTTCTAGCGTCATCTCAGGGGTGACTTACTATTGATATTTAGAGAAGAAATTCTATGGTTGGGTGGATCATCTATCCCAAGTAGCTAGTTGCACAATTGATTTTAAATATAAGTGTTTTATTTGTTGTATGTGTTATATTTATGAGTTAAATTGTTGTGCATCCACTCTATGTTAAAAAGGATTTATGTTGTTTTTTATTTTATTTGTTGCATTTCATGTTTATATTAGAATGTTGTAGATGCATCAAATTAATGATATCAGACAATAGTTAAATCTAGTTGTAATTTGTAGTTGGTAAGCTATAGGAAATTAATTAGCAGTCAATTTTAATTTTTGTATGAGTTTTCCACACGTAATGGACCTCAGTTGGGAACGTTACAAATTATTTCAGTGGTGGTTTTGACAGGAGATGCCCTAGATATCATCCTTTAGTTTTCCTCCCTTCTAACAACAAATTATGTGGGTGTTGTCTCAATTTGTTAGTGGGTTTTGTCAATATGGATCCATCTTGGTGTGACATAAAACACATTCTTAGAAGACATGAAGAAATGGTGGAAGGAAATAGCTCTAGTTTACAACATGTTTTGGGTAGTTTAGGAGAGTTGGAACAACTTGTAACCTCCCTTGTTCAACGCATAGAAAGTTTTGAGATGGAATTTCAGCACATAAGATCCCTTGTTCTTCCCTGATAGTTTCAATTTGCCTCAATTAATCAAGCGTTTTCAATCTTCTGACAAGAAACCACAGACAAGGAGCAGATAGGTCGTGAAGTTATTCCAATGGACATTGAAGACAATGTATCATCCCAAGGAAGAGTATAAGAAGCACCTGACAATTAATCTTCTCATCGGTAGTGTTTTTTCGAGTTGTTTTTTGGTTGGGCCAGTATCTAAAGGACTTCACAACAAAAATGTGTGAAAACAATCTAGGAAGGATTATCTAATTATTTGTATGACAACAATTGAAGTATGCTTAGGTTGTGAGCTAGGTCCTACAAATTTTGTAAACTTTTTGACTTTGTTGGTTTGCTTTGACGCAAATCTTATATGAAATAAAGCTTCAATTTTCGTTAATATGTGTGTGTGTAATTTCTTAGTATAATTATATACTGAGCTATTGAGAAATGTGTTATTGAGTAGACTGTAAGATGATAGGTTTCCCATTATATTCACTATAGTGTCATAGAATCACCTTCCTCTCCATACCCCACACTTAGTCATTTTATTTTATATTCCTCATTCATTCTATGCTTAGTCATTTTCAAGATTGTGTGGAAGAATCATCTCTTGTGCAGAAAAATCTACACCGTACTTCCCACACATCCTAACCTCCGCACACTTTACCTTCACACAACCATACCTTGACACAACTCATACCTATGCATTCATTCTATATCATAAATTAAATCAATGTTAATGTAAGAAAAATTGTATTATTTTAAAGTGGTCGTAGTTCAAGTAGTAAGAAGAAAGTTATCCTTTCCATCCACATTTAATTTTTAATTTGTGATATATTGGAGAAATTCCAAAAAATTATTTGAAATATATTACATATAAAAAACTACATTAAAAAATCAAATCAAACATCACTACTTCGTAAACATTAAACTAAATAAATATTAATTTAAAATAATTATATTAAAAGAATTTGTACATATTTTTGAAATGAAATAACTAATAAAACTTTGAAAATGGTAACTATTATATTACTACATTATTTTAAATGTTGGGATATTTAGACACTTGGGAGTTAGTTAATATCTACTTGGTCTAATGTGTCGTTAGGTAAAAGTGTGTTTCTTTAGTATGCATTTGTAGTTAGGAAATACGACAGTCACGATATGTTCCGACATAGAGTGATCTGATGGTTCATATTCTCCTTGATCTTAACGACCATTGATCTATAGCTTAACACCCGATTGGTCCATGATCTCTATTTAAAGAGCATGGAGGGTCATTTGTCGATGATCGATTGTGAGAAACTCTCTTGTAAAATCTCTCTGTATGTTAGGTAGCTAGAGAGGTAGTGGAGGTCATTGAATGTAAGGTGGATTAGGTCCACTATATTATTAAATAAGACCCACTATGGTAGTTAGATATAATAAATGGGTAGTTAGATATAATAAATGTAAGAAGACTTCTTAGAGGGTTATGCTTCTAGAATATTCCTCCTCTAGAATGTTCTTAGGTGATGGTAGAACTATATAAAGGGGTTAAAACAATGTAATGGGATATGAAGAGATTATTGTATTTGGAGTTGAAGCTCATTAGGAGGAAGCCCCCTCGAAAAGGCAAGTGAACAAGAGAGGATCCCTTCCATAATAGGATCCATTGTATGGTGTTTCCCTACCTCAAGGGTTTGATATAATAAAGTGGTGGTTTTCTATATTGTTTCATATATATTGTGTGGTGATTGTATTCAGATATCTTTGGTACTATTGTAGTATTTCATATTCAGGTACCAGGTACTTAACAAGTGGTATCAAATGTTAGGTAGCTAGAGAGGTAGTGGAGATCATTGAATGTAAGGTGGACTAGGTCCACTATATTATTAAATAAGGCCCACTATGATAGTTAGATATAATAAATGGGTAGTTAGATATAATAAATGTAAGAGAACTTCTTAGAAGGTTATGCTTCTAGACGATTCATCCTCTAGAATGTTCTTAGGTCATGGTAACACTATATAAAGGGGTTAAAACAATGTAATGGGATATGAAGAGAGTATTGTATTTGGATTTGAAGCTCATTAGGAGGAAGCCCCCTCGAAGAGCCAAGTGAACAAGAGATGATCCCTTCCATAACATGATCCATTGTACGGTGTTGTCCTACCTCAAGGGTTTTCTATAATAAAAGTGTGGTTCTTCTATATTGTTCTCTGAATCTTTGTGGAGTTTTTGTATGTAAGTATTTGGTTCTTAACAAATGGTATGTAAGTAATGTAATGAAATATAGTGAAGAATATTGTGAATGTATCAAGCATTGTTTGAGGAGTGTTGTCCTTCCTTAAGGATTAATATATAGTGTTACCCTACCTCAAGGTTTTTGTCTACATTCTTGTGTTAATTATTTTGATGAATGGTTTGGATTATTCTTGTTGATATTCTTGGTTATTTTGAGATTTATCTTCAGATCTATTCAGGTACTTAATACTATAATATTTTTCTTTTGCATCAATAAATTGCTCCAAGTGGTCACGTTGGTTGGGGTCGTGGATGTTTCCTCATAGGGGTTTTACCACGTCAAAACATCGGTGTGTTGATATTTGATTTGGTTTTATGAGTGGTTACTGAATTTATTCATCCTCTGTTGGAATACTTTTGTTGTCGAACATGGTATCAGAGCCTATTTGAAGACCCACTCATGTTGTAGATCAAGATCGTGAAGTCGAGTTTTCTCATCTCTTTTTTCTGCCATTTTAGTACATTTATGGGTTGATAAGACTGTTCCATTGCGTCCAGAGCACTCGTTTCATTCAGAACACTTTTTGTTTCACTCAAAAAGGTTTATGTTTGCCCAAGATATGACCATTTCATCTATATCTGGAGGTATAAAGTCTGAATATGCCCTTTTAAAATTTTTGCAAAGTATTATTTCGGTTTTATATTGTTTGTATTCAAGTTGCTACTCTTTTATATCTGGGTATGCTCTTTTCCCCGCACCATATGTGATCTCGACAAATCAGAAACATATAGGAAAAGGTGCATTTTCCAAGTAAGTTAACTGAGATCTAACCCTTGTTGTCATCGATAAGTGAAAAATGTTTCTTGTGTGAAAAGAGTTTTTTATGAGCATGTTCTACAAGGACATCTTCCACAAAAACAACAACACCCCCAATCTTCTTGCTAAACAATACAATATGTTTTGCTAGCCCACTTGGTTAAAAAATTCCTAATTAAGTAAGAGGTCTTAAGTTCAAGTCTCTCTTTTTGTTACTTTTTTTGAAAAAGTTCATACTCCACTGTAAAGTGTATTTCACTTCAAGTATAAAAGTGAAACACTATTAGTACCTTTAATATTTTATTTTAGAGTTATTTATTTTGTTACTTTTTTTAAAAAAGTTCATGCTCCATTGTAAAGTGTATTTCACTTCAAGTATAAAAGTGAATCACTATAAGTAGCTTTAATATTTTATTTTAGAGTTATTTTAGAGTTATTTTGTGATGCTTTGATTAGAGAGAAAGATAAGCTTGTACAACTTGGAGTGATCAACACTGCGTGTACCTCCAACAAATCCCTAGTTTCTCAGTAGAAATATAAACCCAAGAATCCCAAGAAGCAACATCCTCACCACAACAAAAAACAACATAAGGGTCCTAAACCCACTTAGACAGCTTCGGCTCCAAATGGTGACAAAGGAGCAAAATAAAAAAAATAAGAAGACTAACAGACATTGAAACTTGTGTGATAAATATGGTAATGATGAGTCCAAATGTTTCAAGAAGAAGGCGGCGATGAAGAAGCACAACAACAGTATTGATTCTACTTCTTCTCCTTCTTCTCATGGACATGCACTTTCTACTTCTGGTTTCTCCTTCAATAGAACTTCTAATTCTTCTTCTTATGAGTGGCTTATTGATTATGGAGCATCTTATCATATGGTTAAGGATAAAGACATATTTTCTGCTCTAAATGAATGTAACACCAAGAAAATATTTGTTGGTGATGATAGATCTCTTAGTGCTGTAGGCTCTGGAACAATTCAAGTAGATAATGGTCATTTAAATGATTTATTGTGTGTTCCAAGTCTTACTTGTAACCTTCTATCAGTATATCAAATCAGTCATTTAGGTGAAGGTAAAACCATAGAGTTTTCACCTCACCAAGTTGTAATCAAGGATCTAAAAGATCCTAAGTATGTTCTTGCAACTGGAATTGTTGATGATATTACCAGGTGTTGGGTCTACTTTTTGATACCTCCAATTGTCTTATCTTGTCCTAAATCTTGACCAACTTTGCCTCAGACATATGCACTATTTGCCTATTTTCCTCAAAAGACATGTCATTTATCCATTCTTGTGTATATATGAGGTAACTTATGTTTAATCATGATTTATGAGATTTATTAATTATTATAATTGAATAATTGATGTTAAATGCTCTCTAATTACTTTGAATGATCCAAGCAGACCTTATGACACAACTCCTATTCATATGGCACCCATTTTGGAATTCATCCTGTATTCAATTCGCCTCGTACCTATTTCTGTGCTCATATGATACCTATCTCTGCGCTCATCTGGTACCAATGTTGTGTTCATCCGGTACCTATTTATGCGCTCATCCGGTACCTATTCCTTTGTTATTTCGGTATCGATATATTTGACTGTGTGCATCTGGTACCAGTCTTCTTGTTCCAGTTGTGCGCGTCTGGCACCAGTTCCACATTTGTAGGCTTGGGTGTTTGAACGAGTTTTCTCTCGATGGGTCCAAGTATATTGTTGGCTCGAACCTCCTTTGTTCGTTGAAGGCCATGATAAACTTCATCCTCATGCACTCTGTGTCATGAGGATGAAATTGTTTCCTTGAAAAACAATACATCAATCAATTGTAATATTTGTGGATTCATTTGATGTTATCTCCAGACTTTGATTGTAACGATTGTTTCTCTTTAAAAGAGAGAGCCTTGTATATGATAAAGAGACATAGAGACATACTTAAGCATTGTTATGTTGTAGAATTGATTCTTGAACATTGTTGATTGTACCCATGTTTCTAACGTAATGATATAAATTGCAATTCCTGGAATCTGTGTGTGTGATCAAATCTTCCCTTATGTAAGTTTCTTTTAAAAGATACCTTGTTGGTACGGAAAGGGTCCACTGATCCAACCAAGGTAAGCTTCCTTATATTTATTTGTGAATATAATTCTGGTTTTTGTGTGTGGATAGAATAATTTTGTGTTTGATCATAGCATCTAACTTTATTCATGTTATGATTCAGTAATACACTTGATAGCATGCAATATAGATGTGTGGTAATTCTGAGTGAGTAAGAATTCCGAGTGCAACATAGATTTCTGAGTAAAATACATGTTACCCTTGTGTGTGTGGATGTAGACAATTAGTTGTTAGATTGAAAGTTTTTAGTGTTTGCTTCTATTTTTCAAATCCAGGGACAATTAAGATCTCCATCTCTCACCCTAGATGAGCCTATAATGGAGTATCTCACCAAACCTAGAGTTTCTTCCGAAATTGACTAGGATACATCTTGTAAATACAAGCACGGTCAAGACCTCCATCTCTCACCCTACCTGCACCCATAATGGAGTGTCTTACTACACCTAGTATTTATTCTAGAATTGTGTGATCACTCCAAGAGTCACCCCCAAACTGCAAATGGGAGTAAGCTTGGTAACATTCAAATTGATTTTATTTTGGTTTGAAATCAGGGATCAACGAGACTTTAAAGAAAGGAAAAGACAACAGATATCACTGTAGATCAGTGATGGACCATTGGGCTATGGAGTCATAAACAGTCTGCTCATTGAAGGAATTTAAGCTCCCTATCAGACAAAAAATTTGTATAGTGATGAAGAGAAGAATGAGAGAATTAACATAAAGATGAATGTTCACTAAGTAGAGATCCTCACTGCAAAGAGAATTTAGATGTGTCTAAATAGTTAACAATGATAAATAGGCAATCTTACAACAGATCCTCTACTGCATCAAGAATGTATCAATCAAAGGCAAATTTTAATCCTTAAAATCAACAATACATTCAGACAAGATGAAGAATAGAACAGAGAACAGAGAAGACAAATCTGATGAAACAACTCATATGAATCTTCAATAACATACAATTTTCAGCTACATGCCCCTCCGGCTTACAAACTGAAATACACAATCATT